>JAUZSX010298171.1:0-28036 GCA_034780655.1 Idiosepius hallami
AAATTCAATAAACCTAATAACTAAGTAAAATTAAATTTTTTAAATGTGAAAACGGAAAAAAACGGAATCTACTAAAAAATTTGGTTTACAAGTATATCTTTAAATGACACACATCACAGTTCTCTAGAATTTGATTTACCTCCAATTGTTTAGTATAATTTACCCATAAATAAATACCCTTGAATTAGGTCAAAATAATATGTAATATAAAACTGAGATAAACCTAGAACTTTTTTATTTTATCATCTAAATATTTTTTATTAAAAATTTTAGAAAAAAAGTTTGTTAAATTCAACATTGGAATGTAATGGGAGAAAACTCAAATATTGTCTGTTTTATTAGAGTTAACTCCCCTGATTTCATTTTTCTAATTGATTTTTTTTTTCTTGTTAATCAATTTTGATTGATTTACCAATTTTGATTTGTGTATTAATTAATTTTTATTTATTTAATAAGTTAATTGAACTTGAATATCAATGAAAATTTTTATTGTTTGCAGAAAAAAATGTAATAAATTACTATAAAAATTAATGAAAGAAATAAAAAAATCAGAAGAATTTTTATTGATTTATGGTGATAAAACAAATAGGAAGCGGGTAGTTGCACTGTTGTGTTGGCAGATCTTCGCAGACCAATCCGCACGGTAAAATGAGAGTGATCTCCCTTACTATAGTTTTAACAAAGATTTAAAAAAAAAAAACAATTTAATTTAGCTTAACAAGTAGAGAGTTGGCCTTTGAAGGGGGTGAAATCTGGGTTCAAAACGGAGATAGAGGTTTTCTTTTTTAATAATTGATTTTTTTATAATTAAAATATTATTGAATTTTTTTATCGAAAAATATGGAGACGGGAAATTTTTTCAATTGGTTTTAATGGGTACAATTTTTTTTTTAATAATTTGGCATTTCCATTCCTCTCAACAAATTTCACCGTTTTTCGAAGAGACATGTATTTGTTTCTTCTCTCGAAGAAGCTATAATAAGCTTTTTTCTAAAAGATTTAATAACTTAGCACAAAATATTTCTTTACAGAGTCAAAATCATCTTAACATCAGAACATCTTAATTTACAAACAATATGACGTCTTTAACCCGTTTTCCCAAACTAATAATAAGTCTGATATCACTGACAAATAATAGTAATAAATTGTTATAACAGGAGAAGAAATTCTAATTAAGATTTTTTTTTTTAATACTGATATATGATATTCATTTATGGGCAATAATGGTGGAGCATTGGTAAAAGATCGGGCTCTGGAATCGTATTATGCGAGTTCAAATCCCATTCAAAACCATTTGTTTCACTTTAGCTATCTCAGGCGGATGTGGCTCATTATTTTGGGAGAGCAACTCATCTAGGTGAAGGGTAAAACTGAATTAAAAAACCCAAGTATATCGAGCACATAAAAATGGCCTTGTGCCTAACTTGGTTTGGTGAAGGATTGCACTGAATTAAAAAAAAAAAAAACAGGTATATCGAGCATGTAAAAATGGCCTTGAAAATGGCAGGTAAAGTGAATGCAATGATTTTGACTGGGATTTGAACTCTCGTAGTACAATACCAGCAGAGCCCAAGCTTTTAATGCTCCAATACTTTGTTATGATAAGCTCTGTATGAAATAAAGGATATAAGTTTGTCTTCAAATTACATGGTTTAAAAAGTACTTCCTGAATTTCAACAAAAAGTTAGAGATGTTTGCTAGTAAAAGATAATACTTCGACTAGAGATAATAAAACTAAACATGTATTATAATCAACACTAAAAGTGAAATGTGTTACATACCGTTAATATAATACAAGCAACCATTCAAGCATAAACCTAAAAATAACAACTACAACAAAGCCAATCAGCTGAATGAATTGATATTAATTTGACATTATACAAAAAAAGTATTGTATTCATAAGCCTCAATAAAAATAATATCACTTTCAATGTTTCCTTCCTATGTGTTAAATGAAATGAGATCAACCTAGAATGGTAAGTCAATATATACATAGTTTTTAATAATTTTTTTTAATGTAAAATCTTGAGTCAATAATTTATATCTTTTAAAATCTTCTGAATTAATTTTTTAAAATTATACAATTTAAACAAATATAAAGAAAGATAGATAAGGATATAACTATTATTTTATATCTTTGAAAGTTTAATGGAGGAGGAAATGATTAAGCAATATGTTTTCTAATTCCATTTTGCACCATTTCAAACGAAATTTCTTAAATCTTGATAGTGTTTTTGCCTTTAATAAATGCATTTTCAAATCATTATCTTAATATTATATTTCAATAATACTTATACGACATAGAGTTTTAATTGTATTAAATATTTTTAATTGTCATCAGTATCTAATTATATTTTAAAGTAAAATTACTATGTAGCGTCTATGATTTCCAGGATTTAAAAATTTGTAATAAGAGCTGGCTTTTGATTTAGCTACTGGGTTTATTCTCTAACTTAGTTGTTAATACTCTTGAAGAGTTAAACTACATTACGTATTATTATTCTTCTGAAAATATTTTGATGAAAAAAAAACGTTTTTTAAGGTAATTGGTTTTATGACTCTTGGTTGCAGTTCTTTAAACAGAAGGGACAGTTTACGTGGCCCAAGTGGATAGTCAATCGGACTTTGGAACTGCAGTATGCACGTTCGAATCCAAATTGTTCTGTCTACGTTGATATGTCGACTAATAATACCATTGGGAAAGGTATGAATCCCCATCTTCCCACCAGCTATGGATTAAATAGTGCAACTTATGTTATTAAAAAAAATGGGTGTATAAAAATAACGTTTATCAAAGGTAATTGTTCTCAGCATTAAAATGACCTAAAAAGGTTGATATGCCGTTAAGCAGTGAAGCACAAAACAATTATTATTTGATTTAACTGACTCCATTATGATTTCTAACAAAACAAATAGATTTAAACAGAAACATAGGTGGGGGTATTTTTTTGGTTGTGTTTTACGGCATATCAACCCTTTTATCATTTCATGCCGAGAAAAATAATTTTTTATTAACATTTTTGTCCAGTAGTTTTCTAAATAGCACACGTGGATCCAGTCCAGTATGTCCTCCTCCGTCTTGGTTGTGCTGTGTGTGCGTGATTTAACGTGGGGAGACTGATGATGCAGTGGATGCACCTGCAGTCACCACACGGCCCCTTGGCAAAGGATAGCCTTGTTCCAATCGCACGGAGAGAACCACAAACGCTAGAGAGGCCATATCGGTTGCAGAGCCTGCATCCGTCTTGTGGTGCCGTGTGTGTGTGCGGCCCGTGCGTGCGTGCCGTTGCGTTGACTGCCGTTGAGTGCCGTTGTCATTGTGGACATCATCCGCCATATCCACCGTTTTGTGCGGCGTTGAGGTCTTGCACAATTTAACCCATAGATGGAGGGAAGATAGGGCTTCATACCTTTCCCAACGGTATTAGTCGACATAACGTAGACGGAGCAACTATGATTCGAACCCGCGTAGTACGGTTTCGAAGTCCGATTGGACCACGTCACGTACGTCGACTGCCAAAGAAAGAGCACTGTGTGAGAGCCGTGACTGGTAGTAAAGAAACAGTAAACAGCAATTAATCGTTTTATAAAGTCAAAACAAAGTACGTAAGAAGTAGTTTCATAATTGATAAATGAATTTTTAGTTATTTATTTCAGGAAAATTTCAGACATATTTTTAAAATTTTTATTGTGAGGGAGTGTTAACCTAACCAAGGGGAACAACTCATATTAGCCTTATTTCGGACAAGCAGACCATATTTTTAGACGTGATTGATTGAAAAATAATAATTTTGCAGTCGATTGACCAACATCAAAATTATTATATTAAAAAAATAATTCTGGTATTTTTCAAATTTGATAAAAAAAATAATAAAAAATTAGATATCATACTTCTAGTTATTTTCATCTTTGTAAGCTAGTAAGTATAAGTAAATAACTCGTGATGATGTCGAAAGAGAGAAAACCGAAATGAAATGATTATTGATTAAAAAAGAAAAATAGCGTTGAAGCAGAGGGAGAAAAGTGTAAAAGAGAAGACAAGAGGAGGGAAATGGTGGTAGCTAGAGAGAAAAGTTAAAGTGTAAAAAAAACACAGAGAGAGAGGGGGGGAGAGAAAGAAGGATAGTGACTTAAAAAGCAAGGGAAAGAATAAAATATTTTTTCATTGTTTAAAAGTGGAATTAATTTTTGCACGGAATTAGAGAGAGAAAGAAATTCGCTCAAATTTGCTTGTGTTTTAAATAAAGTCAAATAAAAATTTAGAAGAAAGTAGTTTTGTCTGCGTGGTTGTAAAGATGAGCCGACTTGAATCCTTATAGAAAAATTAAAGTTCGTTGCTACAAAAAATAAAATAACAAATAAGGGTTATACTTAAAGGTTATTGTTGTGGAGAGATAGATAAAGATAGATAGATACACAGAGAGAGAGAGGGGGGAGAGAGCGGGGGCAACCTGAAAAAAACAGATTGAATAGACTAGAATAGAAAAAAGAAACAAAAAAGATAGCAGCAACAACAGGCGTCATTAGTGGGTTTAAATTTGCGTCGTACCTGTTGTTGGTTAACAGTTGGTTATGTTAAACAATAAAATAGATAGGGAGAAACATGGCATCATTGTATGTATGAATAAAAAAAAATGAGTAAAGAAAGTTTTTTTTTTTTTTTTTTTAACCATGAACCAGACCAAGTCAAGACCACTAAACCACTCATGTTTTGTTTCATTCTTTTTAAAATAATGCCAACAACAATGCCTTTCTGAGAACTTTTGGGAAAACGTTTTCTACATGAATTATTTTTTTCAGCATAATTTAATAAAATGCTTCTTTGGCAAAAATTGACCGAACTTTTCACTATTTTAAACGCTTATAACTAAATAATTGCCATCCCCCTAAAAATACAGGGTGTCTCAAAAAATGTACTCACACTGTGAGCAAGTAGTGTTGTTAGTGTTCAGAATTACAAAGTCAAAAAGAAAGACAGATTAAATGAAAAATACGTACGAAGTATGTGTACATTTTTGAGACACCCTGTAAATGGACATCCACATCAAAAAGTTAATTTTTTAGTATAAAGACCAAATGATGATGATTTACCATAGAGAAAACAAGACTTGTGAAGAAACTTGGTTTTTTATAAGCAAGTGCAAAACATTAAACAAATGATTTACATGAATAAAAGAAAGATCGGATGATGACTGGAAAAAAATAATCAAAATTATCTAAAGAAAAAGTAAGGACAATAAGGTAAAAAAAAAACAGTAAATGAGTTTAATTGAAAGGAGTTAGAGTGAGTGCGTACGTACGTCACATCAGGTAAGGAAGAGAAATAAACAAATGAATGAAAGAAGAATGAATAATAATGCGTGAGTTAATTAATTGTTGCAGCGTAAAAAAATAAAGATTAGGAACTGGGAATTATGCCAGCATCAGCCTAAAGACATACGAATAAAAGTCAATCTTTTAAAGTTACAGAAGCCCGAAATGGCATAGGATTCTGGATTAAGTGGACTGACTGGTGGACCGTGGACCAACTGAAATTGACCTGTAGCCTGTGGCTGTGGTATGAGCACTTAGGAGATGAGTGAGGTGGAGGCGGAGGCCTAATAAAACTTAACCATTAAAAACTAACCTTAGAAAATGGCTTAAGCAAAACAAACAATGATATGTACTTGGAATGTTACAATTAAAAAAGTTTAGCGAATAAATTTGTTTCTGATAATTCGTACAAAATGAAAATCAAAAAGACCCAATTAACCTAAAGAACGCCCAATAAAGAGAGAAACCTAATTACAATTTTTTATAAGGAATAATTAATTTATCTACACTTAGATAGTGATTTTTCATGAAAACTTGCTAAATGTATGTTATTACTACCGTACTGATCCATAAGTAAAAAATATCTAACGTTTGCGAATAAAATTTTGGATGATGTCAAATGATAGTGAGTGAGTAAATAAATGTGTCAGTGCTCATGCCGTGTAGATAACCCCCGTTATTATAATTGATTCGTGTCAGTAGCCGTGTCTACTTAATGCGCATGCGTAGATGTAAATTAAAGCCTACGAAGTCGCCATCTTCGGAAAATCCTCCTACAACAACATTTGTTTATCTGAAATCGTAGGAGGCAACAGCTTTCAAAATTTCTTTTTTTTTCTCCCCTCTTATACCTGTAAAAACGACTGTTTACTCTCTCGGAGCTAAGTGAGCTCTTGGAACATTCTAAAAATGTCTGGATTTGACAGTAATCCTTTTGCAGACCCAGAGGCTGCGAACCCGTTCGCGGTAAGAAACGGAAATTATTATTAATAGGTTTACTACGTGTTTATGGAGAGTAGAGAGACCTCTCTACTTTTTTTTTCGTCAGATTTTACTTCTTTCTTTCAGTGGATTAAAGAATATTTCTTGCCTTATATCTTCCAGGATGCTTGTTTTTATTTCATCTATTTTTCGTAATAGATATAAACTGAAAAAAAAAAACTCCACCCATTTACAACGAAATACGTGTCTTGTTAGTTGATGTTTGTTCTCTCAATTTTTTATGGCGACGATAATTCTATCTTTTTTTATATGACTGGCGGAATGAGTTCAAAAAATTCAATTTATGGTCCTTTTCAAACTGTTTATCATTCATTTAATCCTGTAACATTAAGACTCAATATCATTGCAGAAACTAGCAGCAAAATAGGCTAGTGTCAGATCTTGTTTTGTTACTTTTTTGGTCATCTGACAAAATTTCAATTAAAAACTGGAAATAACTAGTGAAAAAAATTTAATTCAATATTTTTATATTTTCGTAAGTTTAGTGGAGTGAAAATTAACAAAAATGTTTATTCTAATTGAATTTTTAAAGTTTTAATCAACAACAGCTGCTAAGTGCTGGAAGTGAAGTGAAGTGAGTGCCAGTTGTTGAAACTTCAATTTTAAAATAATTTAAATTTGAAGAAACTTGTTGAAATTTTCTTTTATTTGTTTTGTTTTAATCAGGCTTATTTACGCATTCGAGTTTTCAAAATAGAATTTTAATCTTTTTTTTCCTGAAATAATCATTTTTTTTCTGAATAAAACCAAAAATTATGTATTTGATTTTAAACCTTTGAATCCCGACTTATCAAATTTACCAAGTGATCACTCAGAGACAGAGAGGAAAAGATTAAAGCCAAAATATTGGTGTCTTTTTTGCCTTATGCTGTCAGGGCCGATATATCGGCTTCTTAGGATCCAAAGGGTTCAAAGTATTTCTCGTTAATCGTTATAAATTTGAAATAAGGTTACATAAAATCGACAACAGACATTATTGTCCATTTCTTGAATGGATTACATTTATTTTAATTAAGTTATGTCATTTTTTGGGTTTTTTACTCTTTTTGTCTGAGTCGAGCCTGAGGGGTTTATAGATTAAAATGCGCTACTGCATTTTTTACTGGTATTCATTTATGTCCAATCATTAATGAAACTAAACTTCTTTTTATCCACCTATTGATAGATAGGGGGTATCTATCAATAAATATTAATTTAAGATTAATTTCAAATTGCTTTGATTTCAAATCACTGGCTGGAATTTAAAGATTTTAAAAGAAAATAAAATTGAAATTAGGAGCATTTAAAATACTTAAATTTTGGACTTATTTCCGTCGATGTGGATAACAAAAAAAGACGTCTAAAACAAAACAAAAGAAAAAAAAACCCTCTCTTTATATCTATAATTTTTTGTTAACCCATAATTTTTTTTTTTTACTGTCGTCTTTTTTCCCATTCAGTTTATTCATTTATAGTTACAAATATTTGTAATCAAAATTGATTTAGTTGAAGAAATTAAATTCTTAAATCGAAAAGATAAAGAGATTTTTGTATTTTATTTTTAAAGATGAAAATTAAAGCCTCTTTTTCGGTCCATTTCACCCTAACTAAACAACGAATGATGCCACCTAAAAAGTTTATTGAAACCTGTAATTTTTTTTTACAAAATTGTTTGGTTGCCGAACTGACTGACTGACTGGACATTGTTTTATCAATCTTTGCTCAAATGATTTTAAAATTTTCATTCAAAAATACATTTAGTTATCTTTTTTATTTTATTTTCATCTTTTTAAAACGATAATAATTTAAAAAGTTAAATTAATTGCTGTTAATTTATTTTTTAACAATGATGTAAATTTTTCTCTGGTTTGTTAGAAATCGATTCTTTCGAATAGCTAATCGAAATATCTACTGATATCTTTCCGTTCCATTTATTATGAATGAATAATTATTTCGATAAGTTTTTGTATATTCACGTGTATACACCTTATTTATTATATATTTCACCTTAAAAATGGCCTTGTGCCAAACTTGGTTGGTGCTCTCTGCTCACCAAAGTAAATATATTATTCACGTGTATACACACGGATTGGAACTGAGTACGGACATTAACTTATTGTGTATTGCGCATGCGCAAACACTAACTAAACTCTAGTTTCGTAAATCCAATTGTTGAATTGCAGTTGTCTTGTCGCACTTGTAAATTCTACAAAACCAAAAAATGCACACACAAATATGTAGTTATTATATTATCACACCGAACTGACTGCAGTTGTGCTGTTTACAATTTTTGGTTGGGGTGGGTAAGAAGCGGTCTCATTGGAACGTGACACACACACACAGTTTACGTCATGTCTAATAATACTGTCGATAAGGATAATTCACTTCCGCTTTCCCTTTGTTATTATTATTATTTTGATTTCGTTAACCTTCATTCTCCATAGTTACCCCTCTCGAAAATGAAAACATTATTACGGCCAGCTGTTACTAAGAATTGTTTCTGACCGACCGTTAGAACAAAAGTTAACCACTTTTTCCAACCACCTTGTTACGCTCCTTTAGCATAAAAACCTCGTTTCCTAATCGTTTTTAAAAACCTTTAACTTTTTTTAGTTTTGTTTTTCACTACCTCCGCCAGTTGTTTCTTTTTCAACTTTATTATATTATTGTTGTAATTTTCCTAGTAAAGTTGAAATAGCTGTCAAATATATATATTTTTTCATTATTTATTTTCTCAATTTATATCTTACATATCTGGTGACATTTTTCGCCAAATATTCTCAAAATTGTCGGTATTTACTTGTAAAAATGACTTTCTTTTCAAATGGAAATTAGTATGTTAGAGTAAAGGGAAGCTAAAACCAGGGTTAAAAACTAATTGCTAAAAATCGATTGCGATTTTTACATTATGAATGAACTGAGCTTTAGATGTAGTTTTAATTGTCACAACCAGATGGTGATACTGGTAGCCTCGTTTAACTTCGTAGTTGTAGTTTGTAGCAAGTTTTGCACTCGGGGAATGTACAGACAGAAAAAGTCCACTAACGACATTTCACTATCAGAAGTATAAAAAATATTAGTTTTCTTTTTCGATTTGAATATTTTGTCCGACCAATTTATCCATATTGACTTGCAGTCAGTCGTTAATAATCACCTCCTTGGAATGTAATAATCACTTCCGTTCAGATACTCCTACTCAGTCTTGTGATTTAGTCTTTTTTCCCCATTTATCTATTATTATCATTATCTATTCCATTTATTTAACATATGAGGAATGACAAGAACTTTCATTTTTTTGCACTCAAAATCGAAAAAAAAAAAAAAGAAATTAACTGAAATCTATGATTCACCATTAAATAAAATTTTTAGTGTTTGATGAAATTTTTAATTTTCTTAAATGATTGATTTACATTATTTCGCACTCTTGAAAATAGTAACATAGAAAAAAAAAACATTTGGTAATTGAAGAAACCTCATCCAAAATCGACAGCAACAGTTCCTCCTCCACAAAACTATCGTCCAATTCAATCCAATCATGAAATTTTCACTATTTATTAGCTAATGAGCGTTAGCGAGTTAAGTACCCTTTAAAAAGACTCCATATGTTGGTTTCATTTGTTTACTTGTAAAACAAGTCACATGAGAGTGAAAATCCATAAATCCTAATTCGATTAAAAAAAGAAAAAAAAAATTATTTTGGGAAATAATTCTGTGTAGTTCTAATTTGGAGTTATGTCGCTAAAATTGGATTGAGAAAAGTTTTGGTCATTGTCTAACTGACCCCCTTCTTACAACTGCCCCCTCTTCATTATTGAGTAAAAATACAAAAAAAATAAAAATAAAAATTATTGTTGGAAGCTGCAGTAAAATTATTTTACTTATGCATAATTTATTTTATAAATTTTTATAAAAGTATTTATTAGCAAGTTAACCCCCAAATTTTGTAAGTTCAAGTACATCAAGGTCATTCATTTTGGATTATTTTATATGTATAATTAAAAAAAATTTTGGCTTGAATGGAATAGATTGAATGTTTTAAGATAGAAGTATAAACTCTCCCATTAATGTTTTTTTGTTTTAAATGAGAAAATGTACACGTTTGGTGGTCCGAAATGCTATTGAAATTGTTATTTATATTCTACCTAAAAACAAAAAAATTAAAAATGAAAGTGTTAGTTCTCTATTTTAAAAGCATTAAGATTTTTAAAAAATTTTCTCCTGAAAATTGTTTTAATTTTTTTTTCATTTATTTAATATAATTTAAAATTTTATTTTCAATATTGACATAGAAATGTGTGCTTAAAATTTTTATGAAAATTTATGTCAAGTTGGTCCTTTCTGATTTTAACTCTTGATGGAAAAAAATTCTTGACTGAATAAAGATTGACACTTGATGTTGATAGGTTGGTATAGAAAAAAATGTCAACATAGGCATAGATATATTAAATTGCTTCTGCAATTGTATAGAAAAATAAGACCTTTGTTTCAAAGATTTTAATAATTTCAATTTAAAATTTGAATTTTAGTCTAAAAAGTTTTGAAAAATTTGATTGTTTTGAATTAATCTAAATATGTTATTGGTATTTCATCATGCTTGAACATAACTCTGATTAGATTTAACTTTTAATCTTTTTACTTTTTAATAATGGTAGCTGACATATGAAAAATTTAATAAAGATATGTTTTTGTTTCAATTTTTTTTTTTTTTTGATTAGTTGTACTTACCTTTTTATTCTCTTATTAAGGGGGAATAATGACTGGAGTACAGGTGCTATTTCAACTTATGTGTCAGCTTTTTTTAGGATATTTTTTTTGGGGGTTACTTGATAACCATAGTTATTGTTTTTAGCATAATTCTTTTTATGGTAATAATTTATTAATTTTGTTTCTATTGTTTATCATTGTTTACTTGCCTACTTGTGTAAGTTTTAATAATCCTAGTTTCTATACTGTTGTGACCTAAAAATTGCCAACTACAGTTAACCATTATCACTGTAGATTTTCAACTATTGCCTTTTTCATCAAAATGAAATTGAATGAATCTATAATCTAAAGGTTGGATTTTATGTTTCATTTGAATAACAAAATTATCTTAGATTAAAGAAATAAATAAATAAAAATAAAAAATCTAGAAAATTTTATTTCTATTTTTGAAGAATTTAGATTTACAAAATATGATGACCTTTACTCCTTATGGAATTAAACTGATATTAAATTTTAAAAAAATCTTTTTTCTTTTTTATTGAATTGAAATTAGTTACTATGAATATAAATAGATTGACATATTTTCAAAACATTTGTGCTATACTGCAAAAGAATCCTTATTTATAGCAGAATTATCTTCTATATCTTCTATATATTATCAGGGGATCAATTATCAATGAATTAAATGGCCTATCAGCAGTCAACCATCAATGGCTCAGGTATTTATCCCCAAAATAAAGGAGTCTTTAAACAATGGTTATAAATCTATTTTCAAATGATCACTTTATTTCATATCTCCTGTCCTCGCCATATTCAGATAATAAAGTTACTAAGTGGAAATATTTTCTAACACAGTAGATCTCTTAATTATATCTATGATCCTATCATTAATGTCCTTTGTAGCTTTTTAATTCACTAAAGTAGTTTATGAAACCAAGACTTTAAATGTGATGTGACCCAACTTTTTTCCTACTCCACTGTTGTCAAATGATCCTCCTTGCTGGGGTGGACTGCTTAAAGTGCAGCAATGTCACTGGGATAGTTCTTTTGTAAAAATACAAGTTTTTTTCATTCAAGGTTTTTGACTCATTTCAATTGAGAACTGCCTGTTTCACATGGTTACTTGTAGCCTACTTTTATAATACTTTTTCTTTGTCTTGCTATCAACTATAGTTGGCCAATTTTTATTTTAGGTCATCAAATCTTGACCGCTCCTAGATATATCTAGAAGTGAGATGTTCATTCACTTGAACCTTACAAAGGATTGCTGTTTTTCAATGAAATGCCACAATATTTGATTGGTCAGCTACCTTACTGTATATTGCAATACCTTGTTTTATAGCTTTGTAGACATGTCTATATATTTTGATAGCCATGTTATGCTCTTCATTAAAAAGTTCTAAGTTAAAAAATATGTATACGCCAATGATTATTATTTGTTCTCTAGAGCTTTTTTTTATTTTTTATTAAGATTTAATTTCAATGGTCTGTATATTTATTTTACAAATGATCACCCCTACTATTCTAAAACATAATATTCCTCTATTAGGCCAAATCATGATGCTGAATTACATGTCTCTAAAAAAGGATAGTTATTGAATGTTAAGTTTGGTCAAATTATTTCAATTTAATAAGGTTAAAATGATTTAATGAACTTGCAAATCTTAATTTTTTTTTTACTTAAAATTTCATTGGATTTCAAAGTTATATGAATGAATTCTACAGTTTTTGCATTTGTTGTAGTGGTGAATACAGTTTCATTCCTTATTCGTAACAAAATATCTCTGTGAAACTGGACTAGTGGCAATTCTTTGTTTAGTACTTTGGCAATGTTAGTGTTTGTGAGTGTTTTGACATGTTCACTCTCATCTTTTATGTGTATAAACAAAAGATCTATCGCACTACATTTTTTCCCATTTCATTAGTTTAAATTAAATGATAGCTTGATGATAATGGTTAGCAAATGTCTAGTTGAAAGAAGTAGAAAAATTAGAAAAACGTATGGAGGAAGAGAATAATTGAAACCTGTGGATTTGCAGATAGCTAGAAAATATTTTAATTAAGCTGAAAATAATAGTGACAAAGCATCATATTTGAAATTTTCAATCCTAGCTTATCTTCTAATTTGATTGGTTCAAAATTTATTTGTTCCATCATTTTTTTAAATCTTGAATCTTAAAAACAAAAAACTCATTGGAAATTGGTTTTGATTATCAGCTGATATTTTAAGTTTTTTCAGTTTACAATCATTCAAATTGATATGATTGTTTTTGTTTTGATTTTTCTGAGAGTATTTAGAATAACATTTTTTCTGTTATAATATTAAAGTCAATTTATAATACCTTGTCTGTTTTTACTTAATCTTTTTTTTAATACTGTACAGAAAGTTTCTTTTTTTAAAAATATATTACTTTTAATAAAAAAAAAAAGTAGAAAAACTGAGATTTACATTTTGAACATATTCAAATTCTAGCATCTTTATAATGAAATATTAGGAAATATAATTGGAAAAGTTATAAAATCTTCGGTTTCTTCTAGTTAAATATCTAACAATTCATTTATAATATACTTTTGTCTGCAAACTACTTGCTTACAAATCTTGCCCAACTCTACATATCTCTGTTAATACCTTTTTATCATTTCTATGTGTTTCATAATATATCTTTTTCATTATATTGCAAATTTACCAAAGTTCTCACTACTATGCTTAAGGCCTACTGCTTCTAGGGAAAAAAATGTAGAACTGAAGAGATCCCATTTTTTTGTAAAATAGCAATTTGTATTTTGAGATTTTATGGGAATATCTAATTTTGATGAGTAGATCAATTATGAATAGCATTAGATAGGTATTAATAAAGGTTTACATCTGGGCAATTGGTTTTCAATATTCTTGCTTTAATCAATTCAATCAAATCCTTAATTTGATAACCATAATTTAATTAATAATCCCCAGTCAGCATTGTAAACTTCTTGGACTCAATTTTTCTCAAACACAGTTATTCAATTTTGCTTTCTCTTAAACAGATCTTCAACTATTAATCCCTTACTTCCTAAAGTAAGCACACTGCATTATAGCATTTAGTACCTCCCATTAAAAACTTTTTTTTCTTTTTTTTAGAGGTACTTAGCACAAGAGCATAATTAGTGGCTGCCACTTTTTCGGATGAAAGTGGCTGCTTGTGAATGAGTCCGTAAATTTTGGGGATAAGATTGTGCACTTGTGCTCATTTCCCCTATCGCTTAAAGAGGCTGCTTAATGGTAGGAGTTTAACATTTAACAGATTTTAGCAGTCACCATTAGAAAAATATATATAAATGAGAAAGAATTAAACAGTGAATTTAACCAAGTAGTTGAATTTGTTATGTGATCTCTATGTAATTATTTGATAACTTTTGTTTATCTGTTTAGGTAAATATGTACAAAAGTCAGCTTGGAAAAAAAAAATAACTGTAACAATTTTATTTTTCAGATCCTCAATTTTGAAACACTTAACAATTTTTTTTTAGATTTTTATCTATTATTAAAAAAAACAAATGATTTTTTACTCTTTTTTTATGGTATATTAGACTAGACTGTTTAAAGATTGGGTTTCCTTTATATTTAAAAAAAAATACCCAGATGTTGCAGTTAAATCTACTTGAATTGGAAAATTTAACAATGCATGTATTACTTAACCTTTTTAAAATCAATATTTAAGTTTGAACAAATTCTTAAAAATCATCTATGAAAGGAACACTAGTTTCTTTTATAAGAAAAATATAAACAAAACAAAGTATCAAAACTACATTCAAATTTATTCTTTTAATCATTATTTTCATTTTTAAAGTTAGAAATTAATTATTGCTAAACTACTATCAACAATATTTTTAGTTTTCATCTTTAAACATTGTTTTTAAGGATTTTACTAACAATACATAACTGTCTTTTTCATTTAGATTGAATTTATTTTAAGTTTGAAAAATTTTGTTGTTGCAACCACTAAGAACGTAAACCTGTACAATTTACCTAGTTGATGTATTTTTGTAAGGTTTGTTTGAATATTTTTATTCAAAGTATACATAGAAATTAGCTATAAAATGAGCTCATTAAAATGTATCTTAAAATTTAAAATGTTACTTTTGAAGTAATATGGTTATATTATTTTATTGATATTAGTGTTTGAATTGGATGTTAATGTTGTATTTTTTATTTTTCTCATATTTTAACAAAAATATCTTTTTAGATATGATTCCTTGGTATTAGTGTATAATTGCACACGTGGGCATTCATATGCAGTTTGAACTATTACTAGATATGGCGCCCATGGGTGTTAAAATTCAGTATTACCAATCATTTTATATGTATTAAGAGAATGCTGTAACTTTTTAAGTATATTTTGTAACTACATTCATTACCTTTTAAAACAATATTGTAAAAGGCTAAATGATTTAAATTTCCTATGCTTCAAATTCTTAATGGCTGCATTCCCTAAAAAAGATCTTGGATGCTAAATTTGGAGGCAAGACTCCTTTAGTCAACTGTAAATTTAGCTGCAACTCTATATATCACCCCCAAAAAGGAACCTTCTTATTGGACCTATTAAAAAGCATGGACTTTGCTTTCTGATCAGCAAGAGAATTCCAAAATGCTTCATCTGTCTGGAAAATTATTACCATCACACATTAAAAAAAACTTTGGAATTTGTAGCTAGTTGGCTGCAAAATGATTGCACTTACTTGTCTTATTAACTTTAACTTTACTCTAGTGGGCACCTCTTTTGTCCATTTATGACAATGTATATCCAATTAATCAGACATAACTTTAAAAAAAAAATCCTTTCCACCTGGCTTTACACTCTCTCCTCAGTGCAATTAAATCAACCAGACCTTTACTTGTGACTCCTTTCTTTATCCATTTAAGAAGCTTAAAAATATTTTCTTTATTTTTGTATTATCTTGTAGAATATTATAACAATAAATATTCATTTCTTATTCATCTTTTTAGAAGTCAATGTAGATAGTTAAAAACTAAATCTCCATTATCATTTGATATTCCTTAATTTCTATTAATGTAATAAAATTTTATATCATTTTTATCTTATACAGAAGAACACTTACAGAATGGAAATTATGAACAGATAAATATATTAAGAACAAAAGAAGTGATTAAAAATCGGAATATTGTGTATTTATCTATTAATTTTTTTATTGGTTTTTTTTAAGCATCTTTTTAAGTCCCATTTATACAAACAATACTGAATCTGATAAAATAATTAAGAATTATACAAATTTATTAATGTGTTTTTAAACTAATGAATCTTATTTATTTTACAAATTAAACAATTATTTTGGATTCATTTATAAGCCATGAAATGATCTAAGCTTGACAAACCCATTGGTCCAACAAGAGTTGATTTCCTTTTAGATTAAAGTTGTAAATTTTGTTTTGCTGAATGTCTGACCACTTCTTCAGGCAAATTCAGTAAAAATAATTCATTCAAGCATTGAACAACTAGCCATCTGTCAGATAATAAACTGTTACTCAGTAGTTAATACTTATAGTTCTCTTGCAGTAGTTTATATTTACTTGATCGAGCACCAATCCAAGTTAGACACAAGGCTATTTTGACGTGCTCATTATATCCCTGGGCTTTTTGCATTCAATGTTCCCCTTCTATATGGGTCGCTCTCTCAAGTTAACTAGTCTCATCTACCCGAGGCAGCTAAAGATGAATGTATTGATTCTGGCTGGGATTTGAACTTACATAATAAGATTTCAGAGTCTAAACTTTTACCAATGCCCCATCCTCACTGCCCATTTCCTTCAACTCCTTTAATTTTCTCCCTGTAATGATAGAAGAAAAAGGATGGGGTTTAATGAATTCCCATGATATAAACTAGTTTGTTTAAAACTGTTTTGTTTATCCTCTTTCAATTTTGATCCTTCTATTTTCTACTACTAAAATCAATAATTGACCCAAATCTATTGTATTTTGATTGTGTGTGTGTGTGTGTGTGAGACAGAGAGAGAGATGCATTTAGACTTAGGCTTCCAACCAAGAAGCAAGAATAATGAGTTGGTTATCTTAAACTTAATTTAGTTTATTTTCAAATATTTTAAAAGAATATATTTTATCTTTTCCCTCAGAAAACATTGTTCTTTCTCCAACTACTTAGCTTTTAGTTTCTCAAAAATAATTTCCATATACTCTAATTCTTGAAAAATATAACTTTTTATTGAAGCTGTTAAAACATGAAAAGTATTTCAACAAATGAAAAAGCATTTATTTATCAACTCTAAAGCAGGCTTAATAGGGTTGTATTAAAGATCAGTTAGTTAAGATTCTTGATATTTTATGATTCTTCTTAATAATTTGGAAATAGATCTTTGTATAAATTAATAAAAATTATTATTACAGAAGCACTTAATTTCAAATGTGGTTTTAAATAATTTTTTTCAATCTAAAATACTTTAAAAATTCAAGATATAAAAACTTTCATTCCTATTAATATATTCGAACTGAATATTTCACAAAGTAATCGCTTTCTTTCATTACTTCTAAAAACGAGGAATCTAAAAATCTAGTATTAGAAATTAAAATGAATATATTTATAGAAAAATTTGACGTTTGCTATATTAATTGAAACTTGTCTTTGATAAAAATACTCCTTTTAAATGAAATGCCACACATATGCACACCATTAAATAGGAAAAGGAAAAACATGAAGGAAAGATAAAAGAACATATTTGAATAATGTTTTATCTCCTGTTAAAATACAGGAATGGTTCTTTAACTCATTTTTTCTTTTTAATTAAATGCTATAATTACTATATTGTGTGTACTGCACCACATTCATTATGAATTATGAGATATTTATAAAGTTTCCTTAATGTTGAAAAATAAAGCAGTGATATCTTCACAAATCAGTATTTTTGGATTCTTTGTAAAGCAAACTATTAAATCTATTTTCTTTTCTGTTATATAATTATGATCAAGAAAATTCTTTAATTTCAAATAAATTGCTTTATTAGAGAAAACCAATTAAAGAAACCATTTTACTTTATTTCAATTTTCCTTTTTTCTTTAGATATTTGTGTTACTTGCATTGATTCCTTGTGTTTTTTACAAATATATTTTAGTTTTTAACTTTATTTCCTTTTAGATTCACTTTTCCTAATATAGAATCCAATTTGATTACTTATTGACACATTTCCTGGAATAGATACTTGCTATCAAAATAGTGAAAAATTTCAGACTCAACAAGAGTTTAACTTTTAGGCAGAATTGCAAATCAGTTATATCACTTTTGAGTTTTTAAAAAAAATAGAATGGAAATGGTGAAAGGGGGAATAATAAACAAAATGAAAAATGAACCAACAATGTTTTTGTTTTATTAACAAAAACAAAATAATTTTTCAAACAAACCATTTTTTTTTTAAACAAAAGAATACCCCTTTTTTTAAACTAGAGAAAAGATAATACAAGCTGACATTTTTATTAACAGGAAAATAAAATTTTTACATTTTTTTAACCCAACCCTAACTCCAACCGCTACACCAAAACATGAGAAAAAAATGCATGCATTTATGACAGCTTGTTGTAGTGCCTTTTTTCTTCTCTTGTTTAGAAATAAAAAGGATTAAAAAAAAATCTTCTGAATTTTGTTAATAAAAGAAAATTATTACATTGGGTAATCCCAAGGCGAGCGAAGCGAGCCTTTTGGTAGTGAGGACTTTCGGTTACGTATGTTCCTTATAGGCTCGGAGATGGCTGGGCCTAGCAGGCTTAAACTTAGTGTGCTGATAGAGGGCATGGGAGAGAATGTCCCTGGGAAAAATTTTTTTCAATCTGTCAACATACAATTTGTCCCAAAAGTTTGTGAAAACATGAAAAAAATAAGCTATCCTAAGGCGAGCAAAGCGAGCCTTTTGGTAGTGAAGACTTTTGGTTAGATATGTTCTTTTAGACTAGATTATAATGTTCTGAAAATCTTGTTCTGAAAATATATATATATATGCATATCTCATACTTTACTGTCTACTTTCTTAGCGTTTGTTTCTTTGTTTAGTCCATTTGTCTTAGCAGCTCCACCTGATATGTTCAAACAGTTTATCATCAGTATGTGAATTTAGCACTCGTAATGACTGCGAGCCTTGGGGGTATATCGCACCTATTGTAGCTGCTCTCGTTGTTGCCGCTCTCGTGAGGCGTGCGACACATCTACTTAATTTTTATTTTTTATTTATCAATTCCTTTTGTCATTTCCATTCCATTTTTTAAACAACCCAAAGCTGATAGATCTGATCCACAATTCTGACAAATTATATATCATTTTTGTTGCTAAAAGAACTGATTAGACTATTTAATTAAATTAAGAAATATAAAATTACTACAAGAATACCTTTATTTTTGTATGTTCAAAGTATAATTGAAATCCATTCAATTTAAATATTTTAATACTTCAAATGTATTTGTATTATATTTTTAAAACTTTTTCAGATAAAGAAAAATAATCAAGATTTTATGGATATTCAACCAAAAAGATTATGAATTTAGTGTGGGAAGAACTGTTTCTATTCAGGTTCTAAATAAGGTGCACTGATAACTATCTGTTTATATCCTAATTAACCTTGTATGAATTGCTATTAATTTTTGTGTAGTTATTCTGAAATGATTTCTTGTTGTTCTAATGCTTCCTAATTTGATATTTTTTTTAATTCCTTATTCATTATAATCTCCAAGTAGGAAAGTAATCTTATTGAAGAAAGTTGGTTTAAATCCAATTGATATTTATAATAGGATGAATCCTGCTCTATAGGAACCTTGTTGTCAGTGACCACCTGTTATTAATGCCCTTTTTATGTATTTGTAGATGGATCATGCATGAGCATTTCATAAATAATCATCTGCTGTATGCAACCTGTTTTTGATGGTAGAATACTACAGAATCCACTGTCTCTTTTTTTTTGTCATTTGCATTGTAGATAAGAATCTTGTATGCAATTAAATACATAATGTTACTTGCATATTGTCATCAGAAATGGGCAATATCTCTTGTGTATTTTAGCACCTTCATTTGCAACAATTGTTTTAAAGCATAAATAAAATACTACCCCATCAATAGTGGATTTACTTAAAAATATTTTGAAATCAAGATTTTTTTGGATACCTTTCTTTCTATTCTTTCAGAAAAATACATTTCTTATGTTATGCTGAGATATGTAAATGTATGTATGTATGCATGTATGTAAAGTTTTTTTAAGGCCATAATGATGCATTATCAGTTAGTGATATTTCAGAGATATAACTCCATTTTCAAACTATTGATGTTTTTTACTAACTGGTAACTTTAATGCATCATTATGGCCTTAATAAAACTTTATATTTATTATCAATAATCCTATGATGCTTTAGAAGAACTACAATTTTAATTACAATATATAAAATGAGGGCAAAATGTTCTGAGGACTACTTTTACCTTTTCTGTTCAAAGCAGTATAATTACACCGTTTACTCACCTTATTACCACTAATAAAATTTTGGTGGGATAACAAATGTTCAAAGAGCCAAGAGGGCTTTAACTGATGTAAAAAAAAAATATAAAAATGCCTTTATTGTTTCCTGAAAAATAAAATATTTTTGTTTTATGTTTTTTATGAATGTGATTTAGATTTTTTTGTATCTTTATAATGTTAATATTGAAACCATTGGATGAAACTTGCATTTTAAATACATTCTTCCAGATATTTTTAGTATTTTAACAATTTTTTTTAACTACAACTTTAAGATATTAAGTAAACAACAAAGATATTAAGTAAACAACAAAGATAATGAATAGTCTAATAAAAACCTATTTATGAAGACCCCTCTAAAATATTCAACAAAACTCATTTTTAGTATTGTTTAGTTTTATTTTCAAATTTTCATTATCTTGTTTTAAATGATTACTAGACTCTATTTCAGTTTTTTAAATATTTTTTATTATGATTTACTAAGCTTTTAAATCTTGTTACTTTAGTTCCTTCCTAAGAAAAAAAATTACCATTTTTTTACCATTTGCTATACTTTAATTGAGCTGAAACATTTTTACCAGAAATATCAAATTGAATATGATTTTGTCGGGCTATTCAGATCAAAGTTTTTTTTTTTGGAAACTTATTCTTCATCTATAAAGATATATAAAGCTGTATTTGTTTGTACCAATTAGTTAATTGAATTCCTTTCAAATTACAATCATATCATTTCTGTTTCTTTTCTCGACATTGATGTTTGCATGTGCAAAAAAGTCTCTCTCTGAAAAAAATTTTGATTTCTATTGCATTTCTTTAGATTTGTGTTGCAATTGATTTTTTCTTTTAATAAAAGCATAATCATCTGGAAACCAAATCATAACATGATGGTTGAGTCATAAAATGAGATAATGAAAATGTAAGGATGTGTTTGGGAAATCAAAGAGTAAAATGAGTAAACATGGGTTTATTGCATTATATTAAAATTTGCATTGAATCCAAGCATTTAGTTTTGGGATTTTTCTTGTAAGATTTTATTTTTGTTTTGTCATACTTTTACTGATTACATACCCTTGATAAATTGACAACCTTATTAATGTTCACACACACAAAAAAATTGTTATAAAAGATATTGATTAGATATTAATTGCTCAAAGATTTTCTTTCTTTAAATCTTCAAAATTCATTTATGACTTTGTAATGTAAGACTTTATTATGCTTTTTTTGTGCTTGGGTGGTTTGATCATTCATTCTTTAGTATCCACTAGTAATGGCAGCATATATGGCTAGTTGTTTTACCCCTTTCTTAGACTGAAGCCAGTTTTTATGTGAAATAACTATTGTTAACTGGTCTTGTTTTGTTTTTATTATTAAAAATAAAGAAAACAACAAAAAAACAGAAGACAAAACTTATTTAAATTCTTGAATTAAAAAATGTAATAATACCAAGATTTCTGAAATTCATGTGACTAAAATTTACTCTTTCTAAAAGTTTAAAAAATAAATATAACTTATCTGATAGAAACCAATGACAAAGAAAAAGGTCATGTATACCTTTACAATAATTAGGATTCAAATCAAAATGAATATTTGAGAAAAATAAATTTAAAACTTCAAACCTCTCGTTCACTCTTTTAGCTCCTCCTCTATCTCCACTATCACTGCTCTATTTTTTTTAATTTGATATTTTCACCATAAAATCAATTACTCATCATTATATAAAAAAAAATATTATAATTCTTTTAAAATTAGTTTTACAATGGAATATGATATATTTTTATTTAAAATTGTTTTTTATAAATCTTTATTAAAAAATTATAAAGTTGGCAAATTAATATTTTCTTGTAGAATATAAAAAAAGTACATATATCTAAAGTGTAAACGTTTTAACTTAAACCTTTTTTTTTTTTTTTTTTTCTAAGAAAAAGAACATAAATAATGAAATAATTTAAAAATTAATGAAAAATTCCCCATAGCTTTTGTTTCTATATGACATTTAAGAATTACCATTTAGTGATAATTTTAGAAAGGAAAACTTTATTTTTCTCTAAAAAATACTGTTTTATTTTGAAAAAAAATACTTGAAATAAAGTCTGCAGTTTATTTTTTGACACGCATATTAAAACTGGGGTGGGGGGTTAAAAAGTTCGAAAAAGTGAGAGAAGATAGCATTTCTGATGAACAACAATATAAATGACTTGAAAGAGCATCAAGTCAAGTAAAATTAAGCGATTGAAAAATTTATGAAATTAAAACTTTTTAACATATTTTAAAAATTGAAAATAAGTGATTTAAAAAAAAAATTGAAAAATAAGTGATTTAAAAAAAAATTTTTTTTATTTAATTCTAAAATTCTAATGAATTTCATTGCGTAAAAAAAGTCGCCATAATACTCTTTGGTTCTAAATAAAAAATATATATATAATTTGTATAAATTTCTTTATGAACAATTCCTTATAGTTTATTAAAAAAAATAAATATACTAAAAAGAATGAGATCAATCAAAAATGAATTTATTTACTTATACGTACAGGCGGTTGACGTAGCCCAGTGGATAGGCAATCAGACTTTGGAACTGTCATACGTGGGTTCAAATCAAAGTTGTTCCATCTATGTTGACATGTCGACTAATACCCTGGGGAAAATTATGAATTCCAATCTTCCCTCCAGCTATAGATTAAATAGTGCTACTTGTGTTATTAAAAAACTGTGCGTATAAGATTAATGTTTATCATAAGTAATTGTTCTCGGCATTAATTTGACCTAGAAAGGTTGATATGCCATTAAACAAAAAACAAACAAATACAGAACTTCTACATAATGCAAATATGCTGTTTCTAATTAAGGAGATATCAATTTTCTTTCATTGCTAACTGTCCACTCCACGACTACTGACATTAAAAACTTCTATCATCATTATTCTTGCTCTGCTCTCATTGTTGATTGCTACTACAACCAAGCCGGATTATCTCTCTCACTCTTCTCTCTCTTTAATGTTGTTGAGTGTTTATTGCTTAGCTGAACCAAAGTTTTGCTACTGCATACCAATCACTATATCCTTAGAATTAAAAAGCAATATAAATGGGAAATATGCCAAACAGTTTTCATCACCCTGATATCGATAACTTTCATCACTCCAAAGAAAGAAATTACATTTATTAATGTTAATTATGTTTTTATTACGTTAAATTTTTAGACCCTTTGACAATTTGGGGATTATTTTTACGAGAGATTATTAAAATCAATAAAGTGAATATCAGCCCCTTTTTCAAACTTTTTAACAAATAAACAATAAAAAGTTATTTTAATTTATTTTCTTTTTTATTTAAAAATCTAAAATATACTTCAAATAGTTTTATTTTAACTTAATGCTAGCAAACATTGGTGAACTATAATTTAAAAAAAACAGGGTAAGTGATGAAAAGGTTCAGTTTGATGAATTGTCAATGTGATGAAAAAACCATGTGATGAATAGCCAGGTGATGAATCGTCCGATGATGAAAAGACCGTACACCATGCAAATTATTCTAACTTTTATAATAATTTTTCCATTAAAAAAAAAATTTTTTTTATTCAAGAGACATTAATCCTAAATATGATATTTGTAGTAAATAAACTTAATTTTTGATATAACAATTTTATGTCCTGGTCTTAAAGTGAATTATTAGCGGTAGTAAAAGCTTGATGATGTAATATTTTTAATTATTTTAACTTTAAGAAATAGTGCATTAAAAAAAAAAATCGTCAAGACTTCAAAATCAATTTATTTTAAACAAAGTAACCTCCACTTATTCTTTCTTTTCAAATAATGTTCACTTGTTTTCACAATAATTTTCCCTTGTACATTATTTCTATGATTCAAGCTACAATTTTTCATCCATCGTGTAAGTTATATTACAGGCAACAAATTATTTTCAAAAGTGAAAGAATATTTTTTGTTTTGTGTAGTTTGAAATAATTTATTTCCTTTTTTATTTAACAGAATGAGTACCAAGATAATTGAAATTATATCCATCTTTATAAATCTATGGATTCCTATATTTCAACTAAAATTGATTTTTTTTAGTCAGATGTTTATTTATTTCTGTTTTATGAAAACACCTTTACTGTAGCAGCTAGAAATGAGATATTAAAATAAATGTTGATTTATCTAATCCTAAAGTCTACAAGCCCAAATCTCTAGATTTTTTATTCCGTGACCTACACTTACGGTGGGGAAAAAAAAAACAACATAAAAATACAGGCAAACAAATAATCCTGAACATCATACTGTTTTTCCCAACCACATATGTTGCAAATTTAAGAATTTTAATAACCTAATTAATAAAGTCGTTGTTGATGACAATAAATATTGTTGCAGTGAATAACAAGCTGAATTATAATTGGCAAGATTTTAAAACAAAGCTACGCAAAATTCCAGCATCTAATTTGTAGATTACTATTAACAATAAATTATTTTTTAAAAAGTTACTGCTTTGACAGACCATTAAAAGTGCCCCCACCCCCTGCTGGTGAAAACAAAGCTTACTAGCTTCTGAATGCAATTTATTAGGATGATGACAATGACCTACAAAAAAATTAAAGTAGTCTTTTTATAGTAATTCACACAAGACAGTTAAACTCACTTGGACCAAAAATATAGCTGTCTATCAGAAGAAATTTGAAAATTTTAGGTTGGTAACACTTAATAAGTAATATCAATAAGATAAGTCTTGTACACAGCCAAGTTAAATGTGTGTTGTGTATTACCTTGGTGAATAGATATCAAAATTATTTAGTGCCTAAAATGAACTTTTTAATTTATTTTTATTTTAAATTGTTTTGAACTGGCAATACTTTCCTATATAAATCAAGGCTATTTATTTTATTACCATTAAGTGTTTAAAATAAGTTTTGACAAGTGTGTTTGAATAATAGTATATGATGACTAAGTTGATGACTGGGAAAGGCTAAACATATTTTGGCCTTCCTAAATTGGTGATATAAAATCTGCTGAGCTCGAATGGCATGTTACTTCTATTTTTTTTTTTAATCACATGACAAGTTTTTTATTTATTTTTGTAGGGAAGGGGTGGATAGATAATCATGTGATCTAATATCTATCTACCCTGTACCCATAAAACTAAACCAGTTCATGCTTACAGTTTTTTTTCTTTCTCTTATATTAATTGTTTAAAAAAAAGTGAAAAAGTTTTATTCTTTTGAACTCATGAGAAAAAAATCAATACCAAACTTTTCACTTGAGCTTTTTAATTATCCTAGAACTAAAGAAAATATATAAATATGATTTTTTAAATAACTTTACTTGAAAGAATAGAAGAAAATAAAACTAGTTTTATTTATTTATTTTTTTTTCAACTTTTACTTATAAATTTGAAGTTGAAATTTGTATTGATAACAGATCAAGTGAAATACCATTTTAGAAAGTGAATAGGCAATTAAATAATAATTTTAAAATTAAACGTAACAAAAAAAATCCTGATTATTTTGATTTAAAAAGAAAAAAAAAAAAAAAAAAAAGCAAAATAGTGAAGAACAAAACTGTAGCAAATGATATCAAAGTCAGTTCGGTAGTTAGTCCTCTAAAAAAACGAAAGAAGGAAAAAAAGCCAGTTTATAGCAATACATTTTAATCATCAATGCCAGGCAGTGCCATGGTTAGGAATATTGCGGTGGGGTGGGGTCAGTTCCAAACATAACAAAAATTGATTTAGTTACTTTACTTTTATTTTGAATCTAATTTACATTTAAATTTATTTTATAAACCATTGTGTACACCGACGATGTACACATGGTTTAAGTCCCTATAATCTCTCTCTATCTTTTAATATATGTGTGTGTGTGTGTGTCTATATATTTTTAAGGAGGCCCTTCAGTATAGTGATTAAGGTTACCAAACGTCGCTAACAGAAAAAAAATAAAAAGTTCACTTTAACAAAAAAAAATATTTGTATTTAGCCCAGTCAAATTAGGAAAAATAAATGAAAAAATTTATAACTAGCTGAAAATTGGCACATAACTTCTTTAGACCCTTAGCAATAACATATCAAAAGTCCCCGCCGATCCACCTTGAGCTTCGTCCACCATCTTATAAAAATGGCCGCATAAACGTAGAGTCTGTTCAGTACTAAGATGGAAATCAGGTACTGGTCCTCTGGGTTAAAGGTTAGTATAGGGTTACCAACCCCATTCTGTAAAAAGTTACAGAAACCACAATAACTGGAGATATTGTCGTTATTGTTGAGGCTATGTGTTTCCTTATGGAATCCAAAAGGCTTAAACAAAGACTCAGTACTAATGTAAATAAATAAAACCTTTTTATTGGTAAAAATTGGATTGTCTAAATATCTTTCTTTTATTTATAAAATATTATATTTATAAAATTAATAATCATTTAATTAAGTTTATTTCAATTTCTCTATAGGCATAGTGAACAGTCATAGTAACCTTTTGGACACCTTGCATAAAGCCCATCTACAATTTTTGGACATAAAATATTATTTTCAGAATTTCTATATCGAATATTTTTTAAGTATATTATACACATTTTAAATATATAAAACATTGTTTAATTTTTTGTTTAACTTTTTGCTAATTTTGTTTTTGAAAGGTGGGCTATTATCAGGGAGAAAGAATTTGTCGGGGGTGGGGGATATTGGTTTGATAATATTAAAAAAAAAGTCATTAAATCAGTTTTTATTCAAAGATGATTTTTTAAAATATATTTTATATGCAAAAAGGTTTTTTTTTTATTTTTACTAGAGTTGAATTGGTTTTCAAGGGAATTAACTCTGTAACAATTAAAAAAAAACAACAACAAAGCACTAAAATAAAAAAAAAATGACTAATGTTTCATTCTTATGAGTAATATAAAAAATTTCCTCTTTCAAAATTGCAGTTATTTTTCTAGGCTGAAGTGGAATTATTGCTCATTAAAACAACAAACTCTTGACACTAAATAAATTTTGTTCTTCTTATAAAAAATCCTTTTTGGTTTCAATTCTCTTTGAATTTCATTTGGAAAAAGTGAAATTATTTTTGAAAAAAAACAAACGAAAGAATTGTTTTTGTAGAAAAAGAAAAAAATTCAAACCTAAAAAAAATTGTTCTGAATTTTCTAATTAAAAAAAAAATTTGTGTAAAATGATTTTTTAAATTTTTTTTTTATTTTCAAAGCAAATGATTTAAGTCTTTTCATCAGGTCATTTTTCATTCACCCTTATCTTAAGTCCACTCCACACAGACAACAATTTTATCAGGTCATTTCTTATTCACCCTTATCTTAAGTCCACTCCACAAAGGCAACAATTTTATCAGGTCATTTCTCATTCACCCTTATCTTAAGTCCACTCCACACAGGCAACAATTTTATCAGGTCATTTCTCATTCACCCTTATCTTAAGTCCACTCCACAAAGGCAACAATTTTATCAGGTCATTTCTCATTCACCCTTAAGTCCACTCCACAAAGGCAACAATTTTATCAGGTCATTTCTTATTCACCCTTATCTTAAGTCCACTCCACAAAGGCAACAATTTTATCAGGTCA
>JAUZSX010298172.1:0-13375 GCA_034780655.1 Idiosepius hallami
CCGAAAATTTGGCCCTTTGAAATCGAAAAACGGGCGGCCGAGCGAAGCCGGGCTAAATTTCTAGTATATATATAAATGTGTGTGTGTGTGTGTGTGTGTGTGTGTGTTTATGATGGACTCCCCAGTCAAATTCAATGTATGAGTGTTAATAAACCAAGTATGGCTGTCAGATTGCCATACAAAGGATTTGTTTTCAGAGGTGAAGTATTGTGTAGCATTATTCACACTTCTTGAAACTGTTTATAACTCATGGTCAATGCAAATTTTGCCACAGACTAAATAAATCTCAGGTTTTTTCATATATATATTTTTTAACAAAGTCAACTGTGTAAATTTTAATACTTTAATTCAGAAATACTAATGAAAAAACAGAATAATTTTTGATATTATAAAAAAAAGCCCAAATGTTTAAATAACACAAATAAAATGCCTGATCATAGAAATAATAGAGTCAGAGAAACAATCCATATTAACATAAATTCGAAATTAAATTAAAATATTGACAGGGTGAACATCACAATCAAAATGTCAAGAGTCCAAGACATTCAACCAGAAGTTAATTCATACATTTTTGTAGTATTTTACTAAGTGAACATTAATTTCTCACTCAGCATATGACCCTTCACGCATAGAAAATTAAAGATGAAGTTATACACAAACGAAAGAAAAATTATTTTCTTTAATTAATAAAAAAAAATATAGAGAATGATCAAAATCAGAATCATTTCAGATACAATTTAGAGTCTAAGTGAATAAAAAGTTTCATGTATATATGCTAAGGGCAAATTATGAACCACTTAAGAAAACAAAATTTCACACTGACCCAAACCAGTAAAAGAAAACAAAAACAACCATTGCTAAGGCTACGTTTTTATTTTTATACTCATGATAAATTTAGTCCTTACTTTTATTCACATTAGTTTAATACTTATAAGAAAGGCATTCCTCCCAGTTACGGATTAGATAGTCCAATATTGATTATTTGAAGAACAGATCAATGAAGGAATATTTATAAGAAATGATTGCCAGAGTTTTAATTTTATTGTGGATTTTTGTCCTCATCTGAGTAGTTTTGATTATTTTTTTCTATGTGTTTTGGCCAACTTCATCTTTAATTGTGTTCAGGTGATTAACCACAACCTTGGATAGGAATGCTGAGTCTTGTAACTGTATCCTCAGTAATAACTATCTTCCATATTTGTTGTCTATTGCACCATGTTTTTCACTAAATAAACCTCTGGTTGGTTTGAGTAGGAATTAAAACCATTATCAGCCCAAAATGCTCACTAGGAATTGTAGAGATTCCAACACCTTTATCTGCTGTGCCTCAGCATTAAATGACAAAAAAACTTTGATCAAACTTTTATATCCCATTAAAACAAAAAAATGCATCTTAGAACTGTTTTATGCTTTCTGTTATGACACATTTACTTGAAAACCAACAAGAGACTATTATTATTATTAATATTATGACTAATATTATTATTGAATATACAAATAAAATTTCTTGTTGCCAGTGGAGATTTGGAATTTGCTTAGTCTTTGGTTTTCAAATTATTTTTTTCTGCTTTCTTTGCTGTCAAAACAAAGAAAGCATTAAGCCAGGAATGAATTGACAAGATTGATAAGAATCCAAGATATTTTCTTCCCAACTACATTTCCTTACAGAGATTAAATATTTACCAAGCTTTGCTTCATCTCACTCAAAACTATGTTCACAGGAACATATTAGGATTCAATTCACTTGTCATGGTTCAAGATGCTATCTCCTTAAACAATATTCAATAGTTTGGCATCCAGGTAATGAAATCTAACATAGACAGACTTATGGAATCAAAATATAGAACCTAGTCAAAATAAAAAGTAAATTTGAAAATACTATTGAAAAAAGTTGTTTTATAATCTAAATACACAGGATATCCAAACAGTTAAGCTATAGAAAATAATGTCAATGCCAATGGAGGACATTTTCAGCATTTCTTTTACTGTAAATAAATAAAAACTTGTCATTAGTAAAAATTGTGTTGTTTAAATATCTATGATTAAATTTACTATTTATTAGTTTATTTAAGTTTCTATATACCAATAATGCATAGTAATTTTTTGGACATTCTGTATAAGAAAAAAAAATCAGGACAAATACTTGGCGCACAAAATAAATAAAGGCATATACATCAGCTAATAATAGTAATTTTTACTCACTAGATTTAAAGAAAAAAAGCAAGTGATGAATGGGTTTCAATGCTTTCAATTATTTCTAACCTCAGAGCCAGCAAAAATAAGTCAATCCGTTCATCTTCTCGAGGTGCAACAAGTGAATCTGTCTGGAGCATACAATTTTCAAAAGCAACCCTAGACAATTATCTGCATCTATTTTAAGTATTTATGCTTAATCTAAACGAGAAATGACTATACTAACTGACCCATAGGTCAAGAAGTTTTGTTTATTCACCCACACAGATTGTGATTAATTTTATGAACAATATTTAAAAAATAAAAAATAAAATTTATTTCCATAATCAACATTAGAAATACAGTTTTAGAATATACTATTATAAACATTTTTCTGAAAATGAAATGTTTACTTGTAAAAGCTGATAGGGAAGACATTAATTCTAAATGCAGTCATCCATTTGGAAAAAAAAAACTCATTACACGAGTCCAAATACAATTGCCAAAAAATAATTTATCAATATTTGTGTTCTACAGAAAGCATAAATAAAAAACATTGAAGAGTTCTACTCTTATTATTATTCATTCTTTGAGAAATAGTCCTAGGTATTGGTTTAGATTATATAAGGACTGTATACAATCAAAGACAATTCATGTATAAGTTTTTAGTCTGCTTTTTTTTTTCTTCCAAAATCGACAAAAAACCTGGAACAAACTAAGTTACAAGAGATTGGATATCGATGCAAAGCTGCTGATAGTTATGGATCTTCAATGGATTTTTTCTGCTGTGATATTTTATTCTGTTTATTTTAGATGACACAGTGCACCCACTGAGAAACCTATGAATTACTCTTCCCTATAGACTTCAAAATAGGTGGCCCATTTTCTTGAAAATTTACACAGTTGTACATTATGAATCAGGAAATGTTCCTAGAAGGATGTTGTTTTGAAATCAGTATTGAAAAAAAAATCAGTGTCTATAATGAAAAGTATAACACTTAAGAGTAAAAATTTAAAAATTGCCATTATCAATGCACAAGTGTCATGGCCCAGTTGCTAGAGCGTTTGTTTTGCTTAATGTCGTCTGCAAGTTTAAATCCCATTCAGGGTTTGGAATGTTATCAACAATGCATGTTACTGATAAGATCCTAAAAACTCTCTGGCATTAAGTTATAAGTTATGGAAGATTTTGCATTTAATTATAAAGTTATAATATATACATATATAAGTCTGTGCCTGTGATAGTTTTTTGTTCTCTATGTACTTTCACATTTTTTAAGCTTTGCCATTCAATCTTTTTATTAGCATAAGTTGATAGTTAAACCATGTCAACACATGTACTTTACTTGCCTCAAAGCAACTTCATAACTTCCTCTCAATGGACAGTACAATTTGTTGCACTTTTTAGACCAAAAATTGATCATCACAAAAATTCATAAGCTGATTTATAAATCAACTATTGTTAATATGAGTGACAAGTTGTGGAGATGCACTGCATGATTTGGAAACTTATGGTTCTATCTTTACTAAATACTCCCTTTAATTGAAATATTTTCATTGATCTTTCCTACTTACAAGTGTTTTCATTCTGATAACTTGCATGTTAATGGATATTTTTCAGTGCACATTTTATGTGCCTATCATACAAATTGCTTAAAAAAATACACCAGCTTAATTTAAAATGCTGAGCTGTTTTTTCTATTTTGGCCATAATTAAACTTTTTGAGTTACAGGGCAATGCTGGGTTATGTTGCTAGTAAAATTCTATTTGTGCTTTTTTGAAAATAACTAATAAAAGTTATGTCATGAAAAATGATATTGCTGTTAATGTAGTTGGTAGGCAGTCAAATTTCAGAATCACAATACACAAGTTCAAATTGTAGTTGTTCCAACTGCATTCATAATTGGACCAATATCCTACTAGCTATGAGTCAAACAGTACATATTGTTTTATTTTTTTTAAATGATTGGAAAAAAAGAATGTTTATGAAAAACTGATTGTTCTCGGCATTAAATGACTTAAAAAGATTAATATGCTATGAAATCAACACAAAAGAATCGATCATACAAATTGTAAGGCTGCAATTATGAAAGTTAAAGTGTTTAATGATACAAATATTTTAAGAATACTAAGAATTTACATAAGAGTGGTCAAGTGGGTATCAGACTAGAAAAGTTTGAAAACCCCTGATGTAAATTTAACAGATTGCATAATTTTTTATTATGGTGTAGTAATATTTTTATTCAATTTGTATATAAGCATGTGTATAGGACAATTATTTTAGGATAAATCATGACTTTATTGCCTCCTACTGAGAAAATGGACAAATATTTATTTATGAGTTTCAGAAAAAGATCATGAGTGAATGTGGAGAGAATTAAATGTTCTTTTCTATTGATGAAGTTACAATTTGGACTGAACAATATTTACAGAGAGAAAGAGGGAAGAGGTGAAAAATTAGTTCAGTACTAAGAAAGATTGTTTTCATAGATTAATAAAAATAGAGAAGAAATAAAAACTGGTCAAAAATAAAAAAAAAAAATATGAAAAACAGTAATACTGCAACATGTGTAGAGCATGATTGGTAGCTTGCTTGCTTAGCCAATGGGTGGGTTGGTAAGTTGGTGGATTGGAGGCATGGCTGGTTAATTGATTAGTGGGCTCAAAGGATTGGTTGGTTGTTTTGTGGGTTTGTTTGTTAGGTTTGTTAGATTAGATTGTTTTACAGAATATTAACCATTTTCAAAACTATTGTAGATGTTATAATTAGGTAAGTAATATATAAGAAAACTTTAAGTGCAAGAAAAAAAAATGGTTTTACAAAAAGTTTATTTTTGGGAATATAACTAAGTTTATTTTTGAGGAAGAGAGAGAAGAGAAAGAAAAGGTGGTACTAAAAAAAAAATAAACCAAAGAAAAATATGGGTGGTAAGAGGTTAAAAAAAAAAGAAAAATAGAGAAAAATGATGAATTAAAAAAAAATCATATCATGTCTTTCTGTTTCTTATTAGGGAAATAGAAAGAAAAGAAAAAGAAATGAAAGAGATGACAAACCAAAGTAAAGAAATGTTTTTTAAATAGGGGAGCAGGATTAGAGACAGTGAAGATGTGAAGAGAGAAGGAGAGAAAAAACAAAAACAAAAAAAAAAAAAATCCAAATACAAGAAAAAAAATACAAAGATAAATTAAAGAAAAAAGAAAGAACAAGAAAAAGACCAAAAGAAAAATGTAAAAAAAAAAAAAGGTCATTTAAAATTTTTTCTTTAATTTCACCTGGCTAAAAGTATGCACAAAATAGTAATAAAAGTATATGTGAAAGTGTGTGCCTTTTTTGTGTATGTATTTTGCGCATAGCAACAAAATGTCACACCTGAAAAAGATTAGAGATTAGACTTGTGTAAATATGCTGATAAAAAGAAACAAAAAAAGTGGGGAAAGAAAATAATCAGAAATAATGACGTTTATCAGATCTTCTATAGAAATTTGCTGGCCAAAAAGTTTAACAAATGAGAAAAATCATATTTCTAAAAAAGAAAATTAAAGACAGAAGCATCCACTCAAAATAAAATATACATTCTAAATAGAATTACAGTTATCTCAAAGTTTTTTTTTTGTATTTCTTAATTAAAAATTAAACCTTTCAAGTCATTTTTTTAGGAATCATGGTCACAAAAATAAAATATTTAAATAGAAATTTAATAAAACAATTATGGCTTTTGCTAAAATGTTTTTTTTGTATATTGGTTCAGAGTTTGAATTTTTTTATTGAATATCAATTATTGAGATCATTAAATGCCAATATCAAGAAAATGATATGCATGAAATAATAATTATTGCCCCTTTAAGCACTCTTAGAGTAAAAAAAATATAAAATAATTTAGATTATTAAGAATTGTATATATAAACTAGCAGTGTTGCCTGGCCTTGCTCGGGGTTACTTTGGTTCTCCTTTTGATCTATGAATTTTGTAGTTCCAAGGATCATAATTTTTTTGAAAGCGGAAAATTATTTTAATTAAGTTATATGAATTGAAGGATACAATATAAACTTCATGAATAAATCATAAAAATGTGTGACAAACCATGTGGCCAAAAAATCATGAAAAAGAAAAAAAGTCACAGAAGTTGTTAGAATATTTGATCAGACGGTCATTTACTTATAAAATTGAGCAGTCGCAAAATTGTGAGAAAAGGTGCCAACAAGCCAACAGAAAGTATCGCCCGACACATGCCTGAACAATGATACAACTAACTATTTGTGATGATGAGAGGAAGAGACAGTAAGAACAGTACTACAACAATACACTTACTACAAAAACGAAGAAAGAAAAAAGTGACAAACTTATTCACATAACGAAAATCAGCTGTGTTAATCCCAAAACAAAAATTTTCTTGCTTTAAAAAGGATTTTTGTTTTATTTTCTTTGCAAATTGTACAGAGTACATTATTCTGTGTCAAACTTTGTCTAGCTTTTATTGTCATAATCATTTGTCGGCAAAAATCAACAGCAACCATTATGTAAGCCAAAATGCATCCTTTAATTGGATTGATTTCTCAGATTGCAACAGGCAAAAAAAATCATAAGTTACAGAAAATGGCTAATTTGGATACATCTAATTTTGCAAATAAACTTTTGAAATATATTTAGATCCATTATTTTACATTGAGAGTCAGAGTTTCAGGAAGAAAGATTGATTCAAGCATATTAGTATGACTAAAAAAAAAAAAGGAAAAATAGCAAGCAAGAGAAAAACCAAACGGTTATTATATCTGTAAGTTAAATTAGATTTTTTTTTATTCTCAAACAACAAACAAAGTTTATGATTTCTTTTTATAAATATATTGTCAGTTATCAGGCAAAAATAGAGCCAAAAGGTGAATATAGTATGTTTTTTCTGAACAAAGAAAATGAAATATTTAACAGACTAAAACCCTATTATTAGAATGTATTTCTTTTATTTGCTGTAGCCACTCCAGAGATGTAAAAAAAAACCTTAAGTTTTCTTTTAAAATCTGTTGTATTTTCTTTGATTTTTATTGTTACTTCTTTGGTATATGACATAAAAAGCAAAAATACTCAGCTTTTTTTCATCATCAACTGATTTTTATTATTTTTTGATTTCAGGGATTTTATATTTATCAAATACTTTTTGTTTTACTAAAATAAAGTTTATGATTTCCATTCTTTAGATTTTATCATTGTTATTTTAATTATCTTTTATTTTTCCATTTATTTCTAAAGTAATGTTACATTTGTTATTTATTTTTATGTACTAAATCATTAGAATCAGCCTTATGTCAAATTATCATGGCAACATTTAAAAAAAATATCTTCCTCTAGTCAAATATGTTCTCAGTTTTAGAACTGGTTTCTGTTTGATTATTCTATTAACTGTAATAATCAACAGCAACCAGGAACTCATCTAAAATTTGGGTATTTTTTGTTTGCTTTTTTTTGTGTGTGAATTGCTACAAGACCTGTCAGAGTATGACTGAAATTACATATTCATATCTTTCCAAAGGTTTTTAAACATTTTTTGTTCATTTGTGTATTTTATTTGTTAAATTTTAAAATGTTTACTAACTTTTGAGACAATCTTAAATGATCAAGAGAAAAATCTCCAATTTTCTTTCTCAGTCAATTTTCTGTCTTTAAACTATGAAGATATTTTTTGTGCTTTTTTAAATTCAAAACAATTTTTTTTTGTTTGTTTGTTTCTTCCTAAAATATAAATTGCTTTTACAAAAAATGAAAAATGCTTCCTATGTTATTTTTTCTATTTGTTTTATTTTGCTTACATCTAATAAGACTCTGAATAGAAATACACACACATACAAATAGAATTGGAATGCAAATTATTTCTTACTTTTCTATCATCAATTCAATAAGGATTCGTTCCAGAGAACATGCTGAAAGTTAACTGAATAAACATCCATTAAAATTTAAGAGATCACGGAGGCTTATCACTAACTAACTTTACCATTACTGTTTCTTTCCGGCCTTTTGGGATCTTTTCTGTTTCTTCTCTTACAATTGGACCCCACATAATCTTTGTCTAGAAGCCAAAAAACTGTTTTTTTTTATAATAAAAATATTTCCTTATATTTTTATTAATTGTTTTTGGTACAACTGAAAAACTTTTGTAAATGAGAGAGATTATTATTCTGTTATCTTTTATTATAAAAATATTTCCTGGTATTTTTATTTTTATTACTTTATTATTTTGTAATTGTAGAAAAACTTCTAAGAGAGAGAGAGAGAGAGATCTTATTGTGTTGGGCTTTCAATTGACTAAAACCTTTTGCTCAAACCTGCAAGCTTTCTCACTCTCTTTGTCCTCCCATTCTCTTTTTATATATGTTTATCCCATTGTCCAGAAATAACTAAAATAATTTAGATTAATCTTTAGGAATTTACTAAATGAAATATTCATATTTTTTGGACAATTATTCATTAAAAAATTTAGCCAACATATCCTAATTGTAAACTCATAATAAATTTGCAAACACACCTAACCTATTTTTATTTTTAACTTTCTATCAATACTAATTGATCTATCAGCAATGATGTCACAAAATAACTAATTCTTTTTTTTTTTTTTTTTTGGTACAATAAGAGTGAAACAAAAATCTATGAGAACAAGTCAAACAAAACATAGTATAATTAGGTATGTAGAAAAAATAAAAGAAGTTACAAACCACATCGGTATATTTATTTATTGAAACATTATTCATTAGCATGCAGCCATTATATTCTTGCTACTGCTAGAAAATATTTACATTATTTTCTTTAGAACCCAATAAAAGACTTGTTTATCTTTGATTTTTTTCTATGATAAATTCATAAAAAAAAGCAAGTTTGCAAAAAAAGCAAGTTGTATACCATTCTAGTGTAATTTTAGATCAATTGTTTACCAATATTTTTTATTGTGGTTTATTTAGTTGAGTTTTTATGTAGGTATATTCACACTTATGACCTAATGATTAATAATTTAGTATTCTACTAAAAGTCAATCAGGAATCAGGCACATCGGAAATGAGCTCTTTTGATGAATTTTCTTTTTTTTTAATTGCTATTCTTAATTTCTAAAAACACTAGAATTACAAAATAAAAAATCATTAATCAGAAAAAAAAAGATCAGTAATACAATCTATGAAAAATTCAGAACAATATAAAACAAATCTTGACAAAATAAGTTTACACACATTTTGAATGAAAAGGGGAAAAATGTCTTAATTAGAATAAAATCTGCTTTCTTTTTTGTACCAAACCAAATTAAATTATTATGCGATAGTATTTCAATGAAAGTGTAAAAACAGCATTTCTAAGCTGAAAATAATTGCATTGAAAATAAACAAGCTAAAAGAATGCCACCAGAAAAATGAGAAAGAACAAGAAAGGAAGGATATCCAATTTGCTGAGCAAACAAATCCTTGCAGAGAGAAGGAAAATTAATGAAATTTTTATGAAAAACATAAAAAGATGGCAAAAGAAAAAAAAAATTTAAAAAAGGTAGATCAATATTAATAAAATAATGATTTGCTGCTGTTGTTTTTGTTTAATCAAAGAGAAAAAAACAATTTAATTCCTAGCCAACATTTTTCGAACAATAGAAAACAAAATTTAAAAAAAAAAGAAATTTTTGAAATGTAAAAAAATTACCAAGACCAATAAAGAATAAGATCCAAGTGTTAAAAATGTAAAATATTAGGTTTTTGATAAAATTCACATTCAATTTTAAGGTGAAGTATTATGGAAATTTATTAACAGACAATTTATTATTGTTCAAACATAAAAACAATTTTGAACATTTTCATCAAACACAAACTATTATAACTATTATTTTGATATCATAATGATATATGATATAATATGTAATACTCATTCTTTCATTGCTGCCTGCTTATTTTCAATTTTTTAAGATTTGGATGACACTTTAACATATAGCAGAAGATATTAACTTTAAATCTATATTAAACATATTTGGGTTAAACTTACAAGTTTTGAAACCAGCTTTGAGTGTTGAGTAAAAAAAGTAAATGTATTTGTCTAAGGTGTGAAATTGTCAATTCAATGTTGAAACCAATGTAAAATATTTTATCCCTCTTTCCCAAAGTTCCTTTTATATGAAAACATCACAAAGATATAAATACAATGATAAAAGACACTGATTCATGGGCCATTTTATTGATCAATCTTTAGAAGATAACCAATGAAAACCAAATATCAACTAGTAATGAAATATTCTGTTACATCATCTTATTTAGATATGTATACATCTGGTTAATTTATGAACTGATTTCAATAGGAAAATATATATATATATATATATATATATATACACACATTATATTCACTTGGTCAAGCACCAACCTAAGTTAGACACAAGGCCATTTTTATGTGCTCTATATACCTGGGTTTTGCATTCAGTGTTGCCCTTTACCAAGATGAATTGCTCTCCCGAGTTAATTAGCTTCATCTGCAGCTAAAGGTGACTGTAATAGTTTTGGCTGGGATTTGAACTCACGTAATATGATTCTAGAGTCCAAGATCTTATCAATACTCCACCCAATATATATATATATGTGTGTGTGTGTATATATATATATATATATATATATACACACACACACACACGTATAGACAGTCATTCATAGGGAGAGACTTTTCTTTTCAATCTAGCCGCATATTTACAAACACATCGATGTTGATCTGTGAATCAAGACCACTATTGAGAAGAAACAAATATGATCTGTGTTCAATGGGTTACAGCCATGACAAGGTTTTGACAGCCAAAATCTCAATTGAGATCAGAATTAAAAGAGTATTAAATATTTATAGAAACACACACACATATATATATATATATATATATATATATATACACACACACACACACTCTCTCTCTCTCATACACATGCATGTAATTTTATATGATGGTGTTAATGTATTAAATGAACGTTACTATTACTGAAACATTGGTTTTACAGATGCCTTACATGTCATTGATGATAGACCTTGAACTGCAGGAGGAATATAAATGCTTGCCATAAATCTAGTAAACGTAGTCACCTTGCACCAGTCACACATTAGTTGGAGCCTACAACTGAGATTGTTCAGTCATGTCATGTACTCTCATGGAGTTGGATCCATTTTTTTGGCAAATCTGACAAATCAAAGATGGCATTTTTTTGGCAGATCACAATAAGTCATACTTGTTATATTCCTAAAAATCTAGTAGAATTCTTTTCACAGTTCCATTCAGTTATTGTAATCTTCTCATATAAAACTTTAGTCAACATCAATTTTTTCATTGATACAGGGTGTCCAAACAATCACTGGAGAATTGATGAATTGTCCTTGCATTTCAGAGCCCTTGAATCCGTCATTTTGTTTGATAATGAATCCATTTAAATGAAAATGGGCTTAATTTGGCATAATCAAATATTGCAGAAATTTGGTGCTTTTTTTAGACACATACTTGCATTGGAATTGCATATTGAAACATTGTTTAAAAATCTCCAGACTTCAAATGATTTTTTGGACACACTGTATATATACATACTTATTAATGAAAAATAAGCAATTATGTACTTTGTTAATGGCTCCTATATTCATGAATTTAAGACAGATTTTTGAGGTGACATTTTATGGACTTTCTGCATCCTTCTTGATATCCACCCCAACTCAAACAAACATCAGAAAGAAAAGATTCTCATTCAAATTGCTAATTTATCTTGTGAAATGTTTTCAATAACCTTTTGAGAATACTTAGCCGAAGAAAATCTTAAGTATCACACTTCTTGCTATTCTTTTGCTATTAACAGAGTTTTCATTATTTTCTCACTTTAACAAGAAAGATAAAAAAAAAGCTATGATAAAAAAAGAAAGCTATGATACCTTATCAGTTTCTTTAAAAATGCAGAACTCAGGTTAACCCAGGAACAGTTTACAACTTGTTTTTGTTTTGATTCATTGTTTCATTCAAAAGTTATTAACCTCTACAATCATTTAATATCAAAAACAATTAGTTTTTTTAATTTATTTATCTAAACTTTCAGAATCTTCAAAAATGGGACTTCAGAATTTTTACACCTTGTTTTGGACTGTTATCTTCTCTTTATAATTGTTAACTTTACAAGGTGTTTGTCAAATAAACTTCTCAGCCTTATTCAAGTGATGGCTGTTGTTGTAATTGTTCACGAGTAACAGTCTACCCTCGTGGGTTAAATAAAAGGTTAAGTCTGAAATTCAGAGAAGATTCTCAATATTGACAAGAATGTTCCAGAGTTCAATCCCCTGAGAAAAGCCAAAGTGTTTATCAACCAAAACATTGTGAAGGTAGTATGTATTATTTATAATTACTGACACTTTCCTCTCATTCTAGTAGTGTTCATTTTTTGACAGGTCTGATCAGTTTAGCCAATCTTTGACAAGATGTGGGGAAACAAGAAACAATATTTTGCCATCAAATTTTGTGGTTAACAAGAAAAACAAACAAGAAGCTTATCAAACTTAAAGGAGGCCTATGGGGATGAATAGCTGAGTCAAACAAGTTTAAATTGGGGCTTTAACAGATTTTTGTAGTTTCTAAGGCATTTTGTAGACTATATGTCACCATGAAGTCGCAGTTTGATCAAATCGTACTTAATGTCTCTCCAAGCATTGTCTCATTACTTATTGAACAATCCATGTACATTATGTCTTTTGAAAAAAGTTTATATGCGTATATGTTGCATTATTTTTGGTCTACTGAGATCTCTTTTTTTTTTTTCTTCTTGCTATTGTGTAAGATCGCAGTGGATTAGTCCATTCCATTTTATACAGGGTTGGTGTAAGATGGAACAAACAGAGAACAGAATGAGGAAAATATTGTCTATTAAAAACAGTCAGCCAAACTGACTTCCCACCAAGTGACTGCTATTATTACTTGGATCTATTATTGCTGAGGAAAACAATCTTTCATTTTGGATTTTACTATAGTTGGATAATTTACCATTTAGGACATAATTACTAACATAGTCGGACTTTGATATTGTCAAACAATTTCATATTGGATTTATTTATTTACCTATATTTTCGGACTTTGATTGGACTTAACTTGCCCCAGTCTTACCAGGAATAATGGCGCAAGATTCTTTAACAGTATATATATATATATATATATATATATATATATATATATATATATTTTATAAACA
>JAUZSX010298183.1:0-13374 GCA_034780655.1 Idiosepius hallami
CGTTCTTTTCTTTAATGTTAATAAAAGGTTATTTCGTTACATTGATTTTGTTTTTTTTTCCGACCCGGTGCAATTTTTCCAAGGAACTACATTTAACACTATCACCGGCAAATGGGCAATCAACGAAACATTTACTGTTAAAAGAATATTGAAAAGTAAAATTAAACATTTTGTCATAAGTTTTGTACACTGACAATTAGTCTTCATGGGTAAAGAAAGTATGAGATTTTTTTTTTTTTTTAAACCACAGTGAAGAACTGCTACTTACCACAATCAAAACAGATAAGTTCATTAATAGTTTCAACTTCGTCATCTTTGCACTGGATTACTCCACCATAAATATAAAGTTTGTTCCCAATGGTACAATAAGATTGGCCTTCTCTAGCAGGAAAGGGGCAGCAAGGCTCTACCTGAATTAAAAAAGGTTAAATTGAAAAAAAAGTTAGGAGAGTTCAAGAAAACATAAGTTAGGATTTTGGTTAAGCTCTGATAATTACAAAAATGGGTATTAAAAATGTTCGGTAAATTTGTCAAAGACCAACGCGTCTTTGGTTTGTATAATAAATGGAATGGATAAAACGAAATCAAAATATGGAAGGGCAAGTAACCGGTATTCGAATTTAAACAAAAGACAGATTTTTTTTAAACGATAGAAGGGAAGGTTATGGTTTTGCGCATGCTTAACAATGAAAGAGGGTAATTAATTCATTATCAATAATAATAAAAAAGTAATTGGAAAAAATAGAAAACTGTGGACTTAACCCTAACCCTGAGTGCAAAAAAATCCCTCAATTTCAGACTTTTATACCTCCCCCCCTTCTATGGTTTAAATTTATATTATTTCGTCTTTTGGTTAATTCAAATGCCGGTTATTTGCATATTTGGATTTATCCATTTCATTTTTTTTTTTTTTTTTTTATTATACACAACCTAAAAACGCGTTGATCTTCGACAAAAATACCAAAAGTTGCTGAAACATTAATTAAAGAATATTTAAGGCCATGGTTAATTCACGCCAAAATACAAGACATTATTTTCATTCTAAGAATAAAAAAAGTAAAATTATTGCATCTGTTCAATTCCACTTTATCAAGAAGGTACTCAGTTCCGTAAGGAATTGTCTAAAACCATAACTAAATTATTGGAGCAGCCACCAACAAATATATAGTTTGAATAATTTGTAATTATTAACTTTAAACCCTCTGACTTCTTTTAAATGCGGTCAGTGCCTCCTGCGTAAGTGCTGGTGCCAGTGCACAGTGCACGCGGAGAGCTCCCCCACGGTTCGTCGGTGTGGTACTTTGCATGCAATTGGGGTGACTACTACTGCCCACTCCCAGTGCCCAGGTGCATGCAGTTGTTGGGTTAGCAAAAGCGGATAGTAAGGGAAAATTATAATGGTCATTAAAAAAAAAAAAAGGGTTCGGTTATTGCAACGAAGGAAAGAATTTATATTTATTCTAATTTTTGATTTGATACGCTCTAGTAAGGAGACTGTCGAAACTAAAACCGAGTGATTTAATTTTAGTTTTCTGTTGCTTGTGCGGCCCGTGACGGTACAAGTGGAGATTAGAGATTCATGTTAAAAATGTGTTTTGAAATAATACATGCTCCCCAAAGACTAACACTACGCATGCGTGTTCTTTCGTTTATATTAATAATTTTCACGATAATTTCAAACTTTTACAAACAATTTTTTTTAATTTGGTTAAAACTTTTTTTTTTTTTGCATACATTTTTTAATTTACAACAAACCTTTTTAACGCGAACCTCTAATCTCCACTACCGAAACAGAAGTTTTAAAAATTCAAACACTAAATCGATGTTGTTGTGAATATTGCTAGTCTAGGGAGTCATAATTGACAGTTGAGGGCTGATATATCGGCCCTGACGATCTAAGGCAAAAGAACAGGCTGGACAGATATTTCGGTCTTAGGTCCTCTAACAGAACGGCTCGGCTCTGATTAATTGAATTGACTAGTTGGTAATTTTGCTAAGTCAGAGTCCAAAGGTACAAGTGGGGACTTAAAAACCAATCTTACTTTCACCACTCACTACCAGTAGACGGAAAAATATTTGTAACTTTCGTCTTACTGCTAAGAAGAAGGATTTCAAACAAGAATCAACCTCAACCCTAAAACGACAGCGTGTTGTACTGTTGTATGTGCACACACAAAAGATAACATTGAGCATGCGAGTATCGTTTGCCGTGAAACCGGTCCGAAAGTTTGAAAGAAAAAAAAAAAACATTAATACTGGAGGAGTAAATTACGAAGAAACTTGACTTCAACTTAATTGATGTAGAAAACGGCGGCGCTTTTGCAGAACAAGCAAATAGAGAATTTTTTTTTGCTCGGGGGCTTTGCACCGGTTGTAAGACAACAATTTGATTGGCTAGGGTTAGGGGTTTAGGGCAAATTTCTAAATTTGCTTTAAAAGCACCGAAACGGCTACTATTCTCTTTACTTCCGAACTAAGTGGACACGCACATATCACGTCGTCGCACACCAAGAGCACCGACCAGACCAGCACCACACCACATCTCCATGCCACACAGGGAGTCACATATAACAGAGGAATTAAAAAAAAAAAATTATGTGAGGTTTTCATCCAAGTAATAACGATCGAATTAACAAGCCTCCCAAAAAACACTTTGTATAACAAATTAAAACCTTTGGATCCCAAAGGGCCGATATATAGGCCCCAAGAGCATAAAGCAAAACGAGACTCGCCAATATTGTGACCCTAAGATGTCGCTAACGCCGAACGGAACGGCTTTGAGGGACTATTTGTTTATTTTGATAAGGTAGAGTTCAATGGATTTATAATAAAAAAAAGGTTCAACGTAAGAAGTCTAACCAGAGATTGATTGTACGTAACGTGTGAAATAAAGCACCTCCTACACCACCACTACAACAAAAGCACAATACAAACTAAAGTGAAGAGAGTATGTTGCGAGAAATACCAAAAATCACAAAATTCAGAAAAAGCATGAAGAAAAATAAAATTTTTAGATTTTTAAAGTTGAAATTAAAATCAACTTCAGTTTAAATTTTGACATTTTATAGAAAGTTAAATTAAGATTCTAAACATCGAAAAAGAGTGACAGTCGGATGGCAACAACGTTTTTAAATTAAATTATTGCTAAGCAAATCATTTTCAAATTAGTTTTGTCGTAACACTCACTTGTTTCCAGGATATACTAAGATCATTCTCAATGGGTGTACCTTCGTTGACAAGACTGACTTCGTTACCCATAGTGGGTAGAGTAATAAATATTTTGAAAGTAGAACTCGGTTGTACAGAAAATTAAAAGCGGGCAAAATTTGTGGATACTGATTAAGAGATGGAGATTCCCGCTTTAATATTTATATAGTTTCGCGGATTTTTTCCCCCCTTTTTTTTCCCAAAGCATTGTGGGATTTTTTTTTTTTTTGTTATGTTAATTTTCTATTAAAATTTCTGGATAAACTTTATCGCAATATAATTATAAAGTGTTATCATTGTAGTTAAGTAATAAAACTAATCAAAATAGTTTGTTCATAGTCGATAATTTTCGTGCGATTAAAGCAAAAATGCTGTAGAGAGAGACAGAAAGAGCTCAGTTCAGTTCAGTTAAAACAAAAAAAACAAAATGCACGCACGCACTCACTCAGTAACACTCGGAAAGAAAAATTATGAAAGCTAACCCTAAAAATTATTACGTTATTGGTCTGGCAGTTTTTTACAACTATCCGTACATTTCGAAAACAGGGACCATAAATGTGTCAGCGACACTTTTCGATTTTACACCGTCAAATTGCTTTCACTTTTAAATTGCATTCACTTTTTCATCGCGCGTGATAAAGTTCTATAAAATTGACAATTTCTTTCTGTTTATATTGAATAATCTTTTTTTTGTTTTATTTTATTAAAAAGAAAAATGAGGGCAAAAGCCACTAATCACAACTTATTTCGTTCACATTTAATGGAAGAACTGTGGAAACGGCGACAAAAGGGACATTTATTTCCACGAATTGTAATGTGCATAAGAGAACAATACTCTTTATAAAAAAATTTCTTTATAAAATAAACCAAAATTTACTTATGAATTATTTCTGTTAAATAAATAGTTCTAATTTATTTAAATATTTTCTTCGTTTACTTCATTTCAATTAAATCAAGTGTTTACGTCAAAACCGTATTTCCCACTAATAACACGTGATTTGACGGTGTCAGATCGAAATGTATCGCCGACAGATTTATGGTCCCTGTTTTCGAAATGTACGGATAGTTGTAAAAAACTGCCCACAGCACAGTGTGCAGTCAGTGCCAGTGAGTGCACTTTTGGTTTTGGTTCACTCACTGTTGGTTTGGTTGGGATGGTGAAAATACAAAAATGAATTAATTACAGTTTAGGGAGAATTTTTCGTAGCAAACTTTTGTAAGAAAGTAATTTTCTTCCCCATTGAACAAATATATAAAAATCACTAGATTATTTTTAATTTTTTCTTAGAAAATTTAGCATAAGGGAATTTAATTGGATTGCAAGGGGAGATAAGTCATTATGACATTTTTAAGAAAACCTGTCTGTTTACGCAAGATGTCAATATCAAGTTTATCGTTTAAAACTATTTCTGGCTGTCTAATAATACCGTGTAACTCCAAATTACTCAGCATGATTGAAAGTAGGACTTTTGTAAACTCAGGTGAGAAAATCTTTGGAGATTTTTTTCTCTCAATATAATTTACAACTTCACAAAACTATTTTTAATCACCGGAAACGTTGATTCATTTTCATTTTTTTTATGCAAACTTTCTAGGGCGAAAGAGGCAATTATTAACAATTTAATTTTCAATAGAGAAACCGTGAATTAATAAATGAGATAAATGTATTATTTTCTACTTTTATCCTAACGCTATTTTATAAAAATCTTCACAGGTATTCCAAATTGGTGGTTTGGCTCTATAGTATGAATTTAAAAACAAAACAAAAAAAAATTGTCTTTTTGACTACGCAGTTTTTTTTAGTTACTTAAGAGCTTTTTTTAAAAGTTTAATTAAATTTTGTTTGTTTTCTTATTTTAAAAATAGAGAAAAAAAGGTTAGTTTAAATTTGAAAGATGAACACGAACGCCCATTAAGCCACGTTTTATTTTTATTAAATTTTCCTTTAGTTTTATTTTTTTTTAATAAAATGAGAGAAAAAATGCTCCTTTTTTCCCCACACCCCTAAAACAATAAAACATTTTTAAAACTCTATTTGAATTTTTGATTGTCGAATCTTTTTGTGTGCTATTATTTCTTTCTATTTTTGACATTTTAAAAATAGAACAGCTAAAATAAACTTTAAAAAAAAGTTATTAACCGAGATACGACTGACTATTGCGACGGCGTAAATGATCTCAACTTTTTCTGGGTGTTGTTTTGGTGATGTGCGATGAGTGGCACTTACAGGACTTCTTCGTTTTTTAAAAATTGAAATTCTGCGTAAAATGTCGTTAGAAATTTGCAATTTTCTTTCCTATAAAAATTTATGGATTAACTAACTGTAATTAATATTCTAGAGATTATATTCCAAGTTTGTCCCATTTACTTTATTTCACTGTTATTAAAAGTACGATTTTATAATTTCAAATTCGATTTCCTGAGTTATTTTGTTTGTTTTTTTCGCCAGTTTAGGCAACCAAGATTCAATGGCTATTAGATAAATATCCTTTGGCACCTGATTCAGCAAAAATACTAACTAGCCGAACAAAGCTGTAGGGGACCGAAGGATTACCAATGAGGAGGAGGTAAAAAATCAGGTTGTTGTCTAGACCGATATATCGGCCCTCAGAATCCAAAGGAAAAATTTTAATATTTTTTATGTTCTGATCTACAAAATATAACGTCTTTAAAAAATTATTGTTCTCGAGTCTTTAACTGGTCTAATTGCTAATTCGAAAGTTTTTAGTTATAAAAAAATAGCACTTTATTTTTTGTTGATAGAATGGTTTAGAAATAAAAATTGAAACTTCGACACGTGTAATACTTTATCTGTTATTGTTTAATGTTCAGTTCAATGAATCCTCGTGAAAAAGTGATACTTGACTTTTTAAGAAATCCGATAAAACTTTTCGTTCGTCGTTTTGACAGCTTTATAATTTTCCCGAGTTTTTTGGTTTCTTGAAAACTTTCGACCTTAACAAATAAAAGTTTATTTAATTTTGGGTGGAACTCTTTAACCCTTTAAACCCTAAAGATCCGATATATCGGCCCTGGTGATTTAAGGCAAGAGAAGACACATTAACACCAATATTTCAGCCTTAAGCTCTGACTTAACAAAATTAAAAACTAATCACTCAGAGCTATTCTGTTAAAGGATCCTATTAGGGTGGAAATTTCGGTGTGTCGATTTTTGCCTTAGGTTTCTCAATTAGGGTCGAAAGGGTTAATAATCTAATAAAATCAATTCATATTCCATTCCATAAAAGTAAAAAAGTTAAATAAAATAGTTCAACTTAAATTTATAAATCTAATATTTTTGATTTTAAGAAGAAAAAAAAACAAGCAATTTTCACTCGGTAGGAAAAAGGTAATTTTGAGATAACTAACGACTTTACTCGACTGAAAATTTGATTTTTATTGATTTTTTTTTATGTAAGGTACTGGGTTTCTATAGGCTACATTAACTAACTTATAAAAAGTCTTTAAAAATGAACTGAGTGTAAAAAAAGCATTAGAAATTAATTTAGTAGAGAAAATTAACTTAGTATAAAAAAGCATTAGAAATTAATTTAGTAGACAAAAGCTTTAAAAGAAGTTATACAACGAACAGAACTGAAATCCAAACATTAAACAACAAAAATTCTTATTTTATTGCCTGGGGCGTCGTGTGGGGTGAACAATTTTTACTTGTGGGCTAGGGCTCTCTGGTGGGCCACCAGTCACCACCCACATACATCTGGATGTGGACTCGACTGCGGGGTGGGGTTGATCTAACGGTATAGACAGCTAAGATTCAGAAATATGGTATTAGAAATTGTTTAACTTTTAGAAAATTGGAAATGAACTATTAATTTATTTTATTTTGGAAATAACTTGGATAACATCCGATTTCGCCAAGGAAACGTTCTTCCTTCAATGACTTTTTTTAAAAATTACATTTGATTTTATTTTCCTAATTAAAAAACAATACAATTACATGAATATTAACAGGTTTTATGCCTTGTTTCAAAAACATCCGGTCAGCGTCCCCAAAAGAATGAATAAATAAAAACCCAATATTGGTAGAACCTTATTTTAGCGTCCCTTCCCTTACTCCATAAAATATTTTGACAAGGGGCAAGTCACTCGCGTAGTATTTATTTTACTTTCAATTTATTTTATTTTTTTCATTTCTGTCGGAATTTATTTTATCCGTGTTTTTTTTATTTTTTTTTATTTTTACCTTTTTAACTAAAAAAAATAATCTAAGTTAAGTAAAAAAAAAAAAAATAACCCTAACCCTATTTTTGAAGTAAAATAAATACTACGCGAGTGACTTAATGCCCCTTGTTAAGATATTTTCTGGAGTAAGGGACGCTAAAATAAGATTCTACCGTTTCATTTTTCTTAAAAATATCAAACAACCATACATTGCTTGTAATTCTCTAGAATATTTTGTAAAGAAGCATTTTTTTAGAGCTTATAAATGAGCTTATTTATTCTTTTAAAAAAAGACACACACTCAATCAGAATTAACTTCAATGGACTCTTCGAGAAACAAATACCAAATAAATTCCTATTTTCGTTTCTTACCTTTTTTTCCTCAAAATTTACAGACAGCTTTTTATGACCATTCTTTGCGTAATTGCACATAACGGTGCAAATTGGCAAAAAGTCCCTAGGTTTAAATTTGTCCGCAAGGGAAAAACATAAAGCTAGTTTTGCTGTAAAACTTCTTAAATCTGAATTTATTTAGTTTTTTTATTTTATTTTTGAGATTAGGCATCGTAATTTATGTATTAACTTTATTATTCGGACTTTTGTCCTCATCTTAGTAGGTATTTTTTATGTTACTACACTATGTTTCGGCCTAGTCTCCCTCAAGCCTTCTTCAGGTGTATCTTAACCGTAAACCCAGTTAGGGATGCTAGGTCTCTCTGAGGATTCGGTGACAAGAGACCTACCATCCCTATCTGGGGTTACGGTTAAGATACATCTGAAGAAGGCCTGAGGGAGACTAGGCCGAAACGTAGTGTAGAAACATCAAAAACCTTCTAATATGAGGACAAAAGTCCGAATAATAAAGTTAATACCTGAATTTATTTATTTCCCTAAATAACTAGAAGTATAGCCCGGCTTTGCCCGGCACCGGGGACTTGCCAATATTTTTTTTCAAAAAAAGCTTTGTTTTTGAAAATGAATTATTTTTTCTTAATTTTCAAAAAAACACTTATTTATTTATTTGTTTATCTTTAATTCAAAAACGGTTCTTCGTATCTTTATTTCAAGCAAGAATCACCACTTCTAAAATGCTAAAATGACTTATATGGTCAAGTTGCATTGGAGACACTGGTTCCCATCAGATCACTAAAGTTAAGCAACATTGAGCCTGGCCAGTAGTACGATGGGTGACCATTTAAGCAAAGTTCAATTTCATATTTTCTTCTGGAAATATAGCACCTACTTGATCTAGCCACGCACATGCATGTAAATTCAAAACCGAATGTAGAACCCATTCAAACACGATGATTAGAATTTAAATAGTAATAATAATTAGATAATTGTAGGCAGTCGACGTGGCTCCAGTGGATAGACGATCTGACTTCGGAACCGTACAACAAGGGTTCGAATCCAAGTTGTTCCATCTACATTAGCATGTTGACTAATACCCTCGGAAAGGTAGAAGTCCTATCTTCCCTCTAGCTATGGGCTTAATAGTGCAAGAAGACCTCACTGGCAGAAGTGGCAGATGATGTCCACAGTGACACAACAGCACTGAAGGCAGTTGAAGGCTGCAATATAGATGACCTCCAGTCGTCGTGGTTCTCTTTCCATGCCATTGGCACCAGGTCCTCCTCTGCCAAGGGGCCGTGTGGTGACTGCAGGTGCATCAGTCTCCGCACGCTAAAATACATTATTCTTGTCACGGACTTGACTATTTTGTGATTTTATCATTTCTTTTAATTCTTAATTTATTAGTAGGGCTGTGACTATATGCTTTTTTTAAAGGTTGTTTTTGTCACAGACTTGACTATTTTGTGATTTTACCATGTCTTTTAATTCTTTAGTTATTAGTAGGGCTGTGATAATATGCTTTTATTAAAGATTATTCTTGTCACAGACTTGATTTTTTTGTGATTTTACCATGTCTTTTAATTCTTTACTTATTAGTAGGGCTGTGACAATATGCTTTTATTAAAGATTATTCTTGTCATAGACTTGATTTTTTTGTGATTTTACCATGTCTTTTAATTCTTTACTTATTAGTAGGGCTGTGATAATATGCTTTTATTAAAGATTATTCTTGTCACAGACTTGACTATTTTGTGATTTTATCATTTCTTTTAATTCTTTACTTATTAGTATGGCTGTGATAATATGCTTTTATTAAATATATCCTCATCTAAGTGAAAGTCAACACTGATTACAAAGCCCATCGATATAATAAGTTCATAAAAATGGCCTTATGCCTAACTTAGGCTGGTGCTAGACCGAGAAAATATATATAAACACCACTCATTTTTCTTATATTTTTGTTGAAGCTCTTTTACTTAAGAATTTGTATTGTTAGTGACATTAGGTGTCTCTCTCTCTCTCTCCCTCTTGTTTTTGTTTTTTTTCTTTCATCTTCAACTATAATGAGTCTCGTCAAATGATGTGTTTCTTTAGTGTTGCAACGTCAGGTGTAAAAATAATCTGTGCAATCCTATTTGTCTCGTAGAAAGTTCAGTAAGTACAGCAGAACTGATTTTCAACTCAGTTGTTTTCTCTTTGAAGGTTTTGCTCTATTTTCGAAAAAAAACAAAAATTGCAATTTTAATCATTCGCTTTGTGATTTAATCCTTTGTAAAACAAAGTGAGGTCCTTTTCACTCTTTATATTGAAGTGATTAAGAAAAAAAAAAATGACACTTTATCATTTTCTATTCTATATAATAAGCTGCAGACCCAAAAGTCTTTAGATTTTTCATCCTGTGACCTACAATGAAAGTGAAAGTACAAAAATAGGAAAACAAAAGCTCCTTGAACATCATATAGACTTTGGGCCTTGAGATCTTTATCATCCTAGATATTTTTCATTCTGTGACCTACAATGAAGGTGAAAGTACAAAAATAGGCAAACAAAAGCTAATAATCCCTTGAACATCATACTATAGACTGAGGGCCCTGAGATCTTTATCACTCTAGATTGTTGCTCCTGCAATTCATGACATCCTTGACAATGACTGTTATTTAACTAATCTCAACTTCATCCTTGTTTCTAGGTGGGTCATCATTTGCCAAGTTGATCGAATAACTTTGGCAGATAGCTCTACCCTTTACTATCTTAAACTTTTGAACTATTGATTTCACTTAACTTCCAAAAAGCATTTAACTTTAGTGGGTTTAGAGCAGAGTTTAAGGTTCTCTAAACACGGTCCTGCTTGTTAAAAAAGTCCGAGTTATATTTTTGTTAACATGCAGAAGTGTGTTTAAGGGACCCTAAGCTACACTCTGAACCCACTTAAGTTACATTCTCTTTGGGTGCATATTAACAAAAGTCCAAATGAGTTATATTTTTGTTAACATGCAGAAGCATGTTTAGGGGACCCTAAGCTACACTTTGAACCCACTAAAGTTACATACAGAGTGGGTTCAGAGTGTAGCTTAGAGTCCCCTAAACATGGTTCTGTATGTTAACAAAAGTAAAAGTTTTTAAAGAACCCTAAGCTACACTTTGAACCAATTAAAGTTAAATTCTCTTTAGGTGCAAGGACATGTTAACAAAAGTCCAAATGAGTTATATTTTTGTAAACATGTAGAACTGTGTTTAGGAGACCCTAAACTACACTCTTAACCCTAAAGTTAAATTCTTCTAGGGTGCAAGGGCAATGCTATTTTCCCCCGGAATTTTAGTCTTTAACCTCTTAGAGTGGTATTATGTCGAAACCCTCCAAGACAGAAGCAGTCTGAAGGTGATAAGGTGTTAATGCAAACAATAGCGCCCCTAGAAGTAATGATTCTGTAAACTTAATTAACTAAATAAATATTGTCCTTATTTTTCCTCAAAATTACAAGATACTTGTCATTGCTAATGAGCTTATTTGCGAGTAAACAATTATTTACCAAAATGTACAAAGGGCAAAAATGTCACCAAGATGTTTAATGCCTGTAATCAGATTTCCCCAAAACATTTATTGTACTGGAATAGTCGCAAGACTTAATTGATGTTAATTGATCTCACCACTGAAACGTTTTTATTGTATTGTTTCTATTTCAATATGACATTTGTATTATGAAAACAATTTAGTTTCATTATTACTTGTTTTATAATAAACTTATCAGCATCCGCAAGGTTTGGCCCCTTTAAAGTACAAGGTTTGTTAAATAAGTTTTGAGAAAATGTCAGAAAAGATATTTATTTTCATAAGCTTACAAAACTTTGTCCCCTTCAAAATACAAGGTTTGTTAAATAAGTAATGAGAAAATATCAGAAATAATAATATTTATTTTCATAAGCTTACAAAACTTTGTCCCCTTCAAAATACAAGGTTTGTTAAATAAGTAATGAGAAAATGTCAGAAATAATAATATTTATTTTCATAAGCTTACAAAACTTTGTCCCCTTCAAAATACAAGGTTTGTTAATTAAGTAATGAGAAAATATCAGAAATAATAATATCTATTTTCATAAGCTTACAAAACCTTGTCTCCTTCAAAATACAAGGTTTGTTAAATAAGTTTTGAGAAAATGTCAGCAGAGAGGATATTTATTTTCATAATCTTAACTACCTTAGAGAAAAGCATAAGAAATTAATTTAGTATAAAAAAAACTTTAGAAATGATTTTAGTATAAAAATCATTAGCCACTAAGCGGCCCTAATGCAGAATGTGCCTTGTGGCCCTTTTACCCTAAAAAGGCAGGTTGCACCCCCTCAATATACTGGAACCTTTGACTATATACATATATAGATAGATAGATAGAAAGAGATTGATAGAATGTACATTTCAAGTGTGATAATGATTTTCTAATTAATCCTAACAATTATTTTGGTAATTTTTTTTTAAATTGCAAAAGATCTGTGAAGCCAAAGAGCCTTGTGACTCCTTCTGAGCTTGCAGCCCAATGGGAATTTGCGCCCCCCCCCAATTGCATAGGCCCTAAGCATGGCCCTGCAAGAAAACCTACCTAACGAACATCGCAACTACTCTTCAGTTTCTCTAATCTTGCTAGCCACCAGGCTATCATCATTTCTTGAAACTTGATGTCTTTGGAAACCTCGCTCATCTTCTTTACGAAGATAAATATTGCACGAGAAAAAAAATAAAAACGAAACTGAAAAAAGAAAAAAAAGTAGAATAAAAACACCAAGGAATTCTGGTTATCATCTTACTCCCTTAAGAATTTGAAACTGCTGTATCTGGTTCTCAATTCACAATTCTTCTGTTGCAAAACAGTGGGCTTCCTCTTGCCTTTCCTTCGTACAAACTTAGCAATAATAAAAGCATTGAATTGAATAATCTATAATCTTGTGTCAAAATAGACTTTCCATAGAAAAATAAAGAATAGAAAATTAAGAAAGGAATAAATCTAATAAACGAAGAAACAAACAATCTTAAAATAAACTTCTAATAATGTTTCCTTGCGGAAGATGTGAAGTAAAGAAAAGCAAGCCACAAATTCTGGTATTTAAAATATCAATAACACTCTCTTTTGCTTTAAACGTTGAAGAGTATTTTGGGTTAGAAATCATTCCCATCTAAGCCAGGTAAATAGTCAAAAATTAGGTTTTCTGTTTAAGACCAAATCAACTTCTACATTTAATTTGTGCCAAGAATTGTTGTTATATAACAAATGCTTTTCTTTTTAGAAGTTGCAGGCAGAGAGTTTTAGTAGTGGTAACAATAACTAGAACACCCATGACTCGTTGGATCAATTATTCATTGTATGATGATAATTGATAATAACTAAAAATTAGAAATTAAAATTAAAAACAAATTTTTTTCCAACAGCAAGGAGAGATTTGTACAAGTATTATTCGGACTGTTGTCCTCATCCTTATCATTGTTATATTCACAATGTTTCGGCCGATCAACCCTTCGGCCTTCTTCAGGTGATCGATCTCAGGAACCTTCAAGTTCGAGGATAACAGTCCGAATAATAACAACAATATAACAATAATAAGAATGAGGACAACAGTCCGAATAATACTTGTACAAATCTTCA
>JAUZSX010298194.1:0-13374 GCA_034780655.1 Idiosepius hallami
AAAAAAAATATTTACTTAAAAGAATGAGAACATTTAAAAGTGAATTTATTTATATATAATGCAATCGCTGTTTTAAACAAAGGGGGGGGGTAACAATTTTCTGACATGTCCTGTCATACCTAACAGTGAGTAGATTGGTCTTAAAGGAACCTTTACAGCAGTGATTCTCTATGTAGTACTGCCTCTCTCGAAGGGCGTTGAAAAAGTGCAAGGGGACGGTAGGAAGTGTCGCCTTACATGCGAGGGGGGAGAGGTGTTGAAGAAGGCATTATTCTATTTATTGGTTGGTTGATATTTTTATAGAAATTCTGCTCTTTTCTATCAATAAATTAATCCTTTTAGGCCGTGGACCAAAATATATTATATTTACTTGGTGACCACCAACCTAAGTTTGGCACAAGACCATTTTTATGTGCTATTACCCGGGATTTTTACATTCAGTGTTACCTTTCACCTAGATGAACTGCTCTCTCGAGTTAACGAGCCCCATATGCCAGAGGCTGCTAAAGTGAAATTAATGGTTTTGACTGGGACTTGAACTCGCGTAATATGATTCCAGAGCCTGAGCTATTACCAATGCTCCACTGTTGCTGCCCAATTTTGTGGGCCAAAAGGTATATATCATTCTAGATCAGAGTTTCTCAATGTGCTCCATACTGCCCTTCTTCAAGGGCAAGTGCAAGGGGACGGTAGGTAGGAAGTGTCGCCTTACATGGGGAGGAGGGGGCTTCAATGTACAGAAGAGAACATTGAATATATTCTATTTTATGTTCTAGTACTTATATACGGCATGGGGTATAACAGGATTTCAAGGAAGACAAAATTAGAAATTTTGTTTCTCAGTAATCTACATTTTTAACATGATTAAAATGTATTTACATGTAATAAATTTCGCTATTTACTAAATCTAGTATATTAATATAATAAATATATCTTGAAGATTAACCATAGAAGGGGCGGTGGCAAATAATATTGTATCCTAAGGTGGGGGCAGTGAATTTTTTTGAGAAACATCGCTTTAGAGAATGACCATCTTGTGTATGCAACCATGATATAGAGAATGACCATCTTGTGTATGCAACCATGATTTAGAGTATGACCATCTTATGTATGCAACCATGATTTATAGAATGACCATCTTGTGTATGTAACCATGATTTAGAGAATGACCATCTTGTGTATGCAACCATGGTTTAGAGAATGACCATCTTGTGTATGCAACCATGGTTTAGAGAATGACCATCTTGTGTATGTAACCATGATTTAGAGTATGACCATCTTGTGTATGCAACCATGATTTAGAGAATGACCATCTTGTGTATGCAACCATGATATAGAGAATGACCATCTTGTGTATGCAACCATGATTTAAAGAATGACCATCTTGTGTATGCAACCATGATTTAGAGAATTACCATCTTGTGTATGCAACCATGATTTAGAGAATTACCATCTTGTGTATGCAACCATGATGCAGTTGAGCTGGCCGTATACAAGAGTGCAATTGTCAAGTGGAGAATGAAAAAAACAACAACATTTAATGGAAAGAAAAAGCAAGAAAAAGAACAAATGAATATAATTGTTGCATTATTAGAAAGAATTAAAACAGAAAAACAATACAGAGGAGTGAAACGGCCTCCAATCCCGTTGCTAGCAGAAGTTGATAAGATTTTACACTGCTTCATGCTCAGTCTCTAAGGAACAAAAATGGAAACGGGAATAGAAATAATAATAATAATAATAATAAAATATTAATTAGAAGAGAAAGATAACAGAAAGTCTTTGAACCCAAAATGAAAAAAAATCCCAGTGCAAAATTCTTCAATTTTATCTTAAAAATTGACTTAAAATCAAAAAGTTTTTTATAGAAGACCAAGAATTATGACTTTGGGTTATGGTAGGGCTATGACAGTGTGATTTTATTAAAGAATATTCTTGTCTAGCCATTAGGGCTGTGACAAGTATATACTTTAATAAGAGTATGTTATCACAGCTCTGGTAGGGCTATGACAGTGTGCTTTTATTAAAGAATATCCTTGTCTAGCTATTGGGGCTGTGACAAGAATATCCTTTAATAATTGTATGCTGCCACAGCCCTAGTAATAACTACAGAATTAAAAGAAATGGTAAAATTGCAAAATAGTAAAATTCTGAGATAAAAGCATATTGTCACAGCTTTAATTATTAATTTTTTCGTAGCTAGAATTAATCTGTTATTTTAAAAAGCGAAACAAAAATGTTTAAAATAAGAAAAGAGTTCTGAAATCTTCATTTTAAAATTTATAAATTCTACAAAACTATTGTAAAATCATTTAATCCTAAACTTTCCTTTTACTTACAGAACAACTAAACGAAAAAAACATTGTTTAGCTTTTTTAAACATAACTCTGATAACCCTAGACAAACACTAATATTTATCTCAAAGATGAATTGTTAAAAGAATGGGAAAAATTATTATTGGTCTCTTTCTTTTATATATATATATATATAAACTTGGTGAGCAGCACAAACCAAGTTTGGCACAAGGCCATTTTTTAGGTGAATGCAATAGTTTTTGACAGGTATTTGAACTCGCATACTACGATTACAGAGTCCAAATGTTTACCAATGCTCCACCTTTGCTGCCCTTTATTATTATATGTTAGACATAAGATGTTAAGGTTGAAAGTTTTGCTTTGTAAGTATTTATTATTTTCAAAGTTAAAAATAAACTAAGAATTTATTTTTTTAATCATTTATTCTAAATTCTAACATTAAAAACAAATGAATTTTTTTTTAAATGATTAAAAAGAATTTTTTTTATGTTGAGGATAAGTGACTAAAATTCAATTGGAAATTAACTTATGTCACTTTTATTCTATAATAACAAAATCATAAATGTATTAATACAATATAAATCCTATTTAGAACTTTTTTTTAGTTTGAGATTTTTAATTTAATCTAAAATAAAAAGTTGAATGTTAAATGCTATTTTGAGAAATTAAGATTGACTTGCACTGGGTTCTCTCCCTTACTTTCTTTTCATTCATTTTTTTTTTGTTGTACAGAGTTCTCTCCCTTGCTTATCGTTCATTGAATTTATTTTAAATAGAGTTTTGCAAGGTCGAGAGCTTTTTGTTTTTCTTGCAACCGATCCTTAAGTTGTTGGATTCGGGCAAGCTGAGGGCTTAAACCAATATCAAATTTTTCTGAAAAGGCACTACTTGAGATATTGGCTTTGAGATTAGAAGAAAAATCTGCCTCACTATTTGTGGATTGAGAAAGAACAAAGGGATTAGGAGATGGATTGCTGTGGTGCGTACTACTACTCAAAGGTTGGTCTTGCTTGCACAGGCTTGGAACCTTATCGGGTTCTACAACATCATCTTCAAAAATGATATTTCCTGAGTCTTCTAGCAGAGAGGGAGTCACTGATTGTTGTTGAGGAGAAGTTGTTTGTTGGTTTTCATTAAGGGAATCACTTGTAGATGTCAAGGGTAGGGATTGAGTGAGATGTTCGCTTTTGGAATTGTCTTTTCTCTCAGGAACAAACGATAGGGAAGAATTGACTGACTGACATGAATCTTTGGAATGGCATTTTTGAATGGATGAGGTAAGGCCTTGCTGCTCTTTAAATGTCCTCAGTTCTGTGTTAATATTACAATCAGAAGCTGAAACTTTAAAAGTGTTCAGCTTTCCACTGTCAGAAATATCAGAGCCAATAGTTTTTTCTGGCTTTGTTTGACTGTCTGGCTGATCTAAAGGTTTCTTATCTATCTGTTCTTTTTCGCATTTGACTTTTATCTCTGGTTTATTTCTTTCTACTGAAAGATTATCTACTGAATGATCTGCTTCAGTTGGGAGATTATCTCGTTCTGTTGACAGATTATCCACTGGTTTGTCGAGTTCTGTTGAGAGATTAGATTTGTTTCTTGATGAGCGAAGATCATCTTTTAAAGATGATGGCGGCTCGTGAAGGTTAGGCCTTTTTTTGTCTCTGTTTTTCTTTATGTTTAATTGATTTGCTCCTGCCAGGTCGTGAGATTTTGGATCGGGGTCACTTGTCGGTTCTGATTTTATGGGACAAGGCATTTCAGGCAAGAATTCCACCTTTATAGAATCAGGGGGAGGAAGTTGGGATAAAGACAATCTGCGTGATCTTGTGGCTCTCACCACAGGAATGGTTGAAGAATGGGTCAAGTGCACAGTTTTGTTGGACTTGATGATCTTCTCATTGGACTGTTCTCCAGTTTTCAATTGTGGAAGAACTTTTACTCTTCGGGAAAGAAACTTTGGGGCTTTATTTTTTACTTTCTTTTTGACTAGAATTTTTGATTTGGGTCTTTTGAAAATTGGAGCCGATTCCAGTTTGTTGAGAGTCTTCTGGCTTTTGGTGGCAATTCTTTGTTTCTTTTTGGTTAAAGATGAAGAAATACAAAATTTAGGGGTTTTTTTGGCCTTGACAAAAGTTGAAGGTTTTATCATTGGTGTTTTGCTTTTGTTGTTTTGTTGTGGGTGGGAGGGCAGCTTGCAAGTTTTTTTGGTCGTCCTTTTTGCCAATTTATTAGATCTAACCGACGACTTTTTATGAGACAAACCACGAAAACCTTTGCGTCTCGTCATAAAAAGGGGCCGATTCTTAACAGGTTTCACCATTTTACTTCGACTTTTGCACTTTTTATAATTACAGAATTTCTTTGCATTTTTAATAGCCATGACATTGAGCGTATGGTTGGTGATTCGATGTTTATTAAACGGCTGACGAGAGAGAGTCTTCCAATTGACGTACAAAGTGAGCGGAACATCAATATCGTGCGAACCGTTTTTCTTGGCCCGATTTTTGAGCCTTGTTTCAACAAAATATTTATATAACTTCATCGTGCAACGAGACTTTCCACGGCCGAAGGCTGGGAAACCAGATGCAATATTATGGACGATGTTCTCAATGCGTGTCTTTTTTGATTTGTCGGGTCGGAAGGAAGTGCCCGGAAATATCGAGAGATCTAATTTTGGAGTGGAGGTTGCTGTCGTGGTCAGAAGAGACAAGGGATGATTCTTTGACTTTTGCTCGATCTCACGGAGCAGAAACTTTAGGGTCGGGGGTCGAGAGAATTGTTTAGTTGCACAGAAGGGAGATTTGGAATGTGACTCTTGGCCTTTGATACAAGACAAAGAGAAAGAAGAAGAATTGGAGGAAGAATTGGTTTTCAAAGATCTCTGTTTGACAGACTTGGATTTCTTTTTGGGAGAAGTCAATAAACGGATTGATTCATCAAATGATATTTGAAGGTCTGTGTCGGTAAGAATTGGTTTACCATCCGGTGTCAGCATGACCACACGATCAACCATTGTCGGTTCATCATACAAATGTTTAGTGTCTTTGAGAGATGAAGGAGGTCTTTCCAGAAATGGAACGGCCGTTGTGTTGGTACAAGTTGACTGTGAGCAGCTCTCTTTTTTTGGGGATTTAAAAGGTGAACCGACTTCTGGCGGACCAATTGTTTTGGTGCAACCCAAATTTATTTTCTTCCTCGTTTTTTCAGGAGAAGAGAGTCTTTTTTTCCGTTTCCGACTGAATCGTGATTCGCTGGAAGTTTCTATTTGATCTTTGCATAATTCTCTCGATGGAACTGGCGTCCGATTAATCGCTTGGATTGGACTCATCGATCGTTTATCACTGTTGATTATATAACTCTGATAAGGAACTTTGGTCGGCTTATTAGAATCATTCAATGGAACAGAGTCTTTTTCTGGGCTTTTACTACAAAGACTTATGTGTCCTTTTGGGACAATTTTATAACGAAGTTTGCCAGATGCCAATTGATATGCAGGGGGAGAAGTGGGAAAAGAAATGGCTTGGCACTCAGTTGAGGCGGGGTCACTTGTCTTTTTAGAACGATTCTTAGTTTTTGTTTCCAACAGAGATGTAGGTGTTGGGAGCTTTTTGTATCGACCATTACAAAGCTGAAAGTGTTTGCCTTTTGCAAGCCTTGCACTTAATTTGGTTGTTGTTTCCATTGGGTTATTGTAGTTTTCATGGCTCTCAAATTGAAAAGCTTGTTTGGAAACTTTCTCAAATGCACCCACTTTGTTGGGGTACAAACTTGGCACAGAGGTGGATTGAACCAAGCATTTAGAATCAGAATCAATTGAATACAACAACTCTTTGTATGAAGAAAGTTTCTCAGTCTTGGATGTGGTACCCGATTTCATCTTATACGGGTCGGTTATGTTTGTCAAGGGCTGAGAATTGAGAGTTTGGTATTCATCGATTGGATCAGGAATTTCAGTTTTAATTCTGATGGATCCTGGAAATGGATTTGAAGACAAAGGCATCGTTGTTTCATTTTGGGGAAAAGAATTCTTTGAAAGAGTTCTAAAATCATCATCTTGTGCCGGCAGATCATCCATTGTCTGTGGGTGAGGGTGAGGGTTAAAAACAGGCACCTGCGGTCGTGAATCCAACAGAGAAGATAAATTTTTCTTGACGAAAAATTGTTTTAAAAATTTCTGTCTGCATTTCATGGAACAATTGAAGAATTTCTCATTAGAAAACGGAACATCGTTTAAATTCACTGCTGTTGTTCTTCCCTGAAGATCCATGCTGGTCAGAACAACGCAACAATGGATGCTGTAAGCAACCTTCAACATCAAAGAAGAATGTTTCGAAGCAGTTTTGTTCTTCTTTTGTTTCGCTAAAAGTCTAAAATGATTAAACAAGTCTTCAAACGGAAGCTGCCTTCGGTTTTTGTCAAAATGAATTAATTTAGAATTTTTTCTTTTCATAGGTGATAAATTGTCCAAGTTACTGTCTTTATTAATAATTGGTTTGATATCTTGGCAATAGAATTCATTCTGAATTGCCATTGTATTTGTTGTTGGAGATGATAAAAGAGGAGATTGCAAAAGGGACCTTTTATTATAATGAGGTTTTCTTCCTGGTTTACAAAAGGTCTTAAGCAAAGGCAAATATGTATAAGAATATGATTGCATTGGTTGAGGCATTTCAAAATTAAACGATCTGTTTAAATCGGGCCCATCCTCTCGTTGTAATTTCGGAGGGCTCAGCTCCTCATGGCTTGAATTTTCCATTGAATCATCAATGAATTCTTCTCTCTCTTTAATGATCATTAACTCAGACGGACGCTTCTTTTCGCCCATGGATAGCCCGGTCTTCTCTTGAGGGGAAAACCCAGGCGCAATCGTTAGTTTTGGAGGGGACATACAAGACATAGATGTTTTAGACTTGGGTGTATATTGGGATGAATGTTGACTAGGAGAGGGTCGACCCGTTTGGCCATTGGTTGATGGGTTGGCTGATGAACTCTCAATTGGGATTCCGTTCACAAGAATTAGTTTGGGCATGCTTTGATATTTGGAAGAAACGTTCCAGCCTTTGATTTCCTTTTGTGAATTGGGTTTCAGCAGATGTCCTGCATTCGGTGACACGACCCAAGACATAGTGGGAACACCAGATGCGGGAGTCGTCAAGTCACGGTTAGAACAATTAGGCTTTAACTGGATAGCAGAAAAAGGTAAAGTCGAAGGAACCGTTAGGAATGACGAGGATGTCGCATCTCCTCCTCCACCTCTGGCCATAGTAAAATTACTTTTTGAGACTGTTTTCTTTGCTCGACGACCCGGAAGAGGAGCGTAGCGGATGACGGGTGTTGATTCATGGACAGTGTTTGGTTTAGGATCCTTTTCGTCTGACAGTTTTAAGTTGTTTGAAGGGGAGGACATAAGAAGAGGGGAGTTTGTAGTGAGGGGATTTGCTTTGATGGAACTCTCGGGAAGAGGAGGAGGAGGAGGCACTGTTGGTATGATCATGCTTATAGGAGGAGGAGAAGGAGAAAAGGTATCTTGTTGAATTGGTGCAGTTACTAAAGGACAATACGGAGTTGAGCTTCCATACTGGTTTACTTTCAGGCCTTTTTGCTTTTTAGAAGGTTGGACAGCGACTGGTGTTGAACAGATTCCCCTGGCGTTGGTTGTGCAAGCAACTGTTTTGAAGATATCTGATGGAATGGACGAAATCGTAGAGTTTGCCCCAAGGACACTACCTCTTCTTCTTGAAGTATTCAAAGGTTTGACCGGGCTGCTCAGCCGACTGGAGTTGGAGGAGACAGGCACACTGCTTGGAAGTGTTGCATTAGAATCATTACAGGTTTTTATACAGGTCATTGCAGGAGAGGATGATGCAATTGCAATGACAGGTTTGTCAGAACCAAGGTCAACAGAATGAGGGATCTTTGAATTTAAGATCACTGCGTTATTTGTTGGCCGTTTGGTTGCAGAAGGGCTAGGGATAAGGAGAAACTTTTTGGGTGGCCCTCCTGATTGCGATGGAGATGTCGTGCTCAGTAAAACCATTCCCGATTGCGATGGGGCTGTTGTACTTAGTAAAACCATCCCAGAACTTTGTGACGAAGGTATTTTATAAAAAACTTGTTTACTAAGATTTCCAGTAGAGACAGAGCCAGGTTTTGAGGGGTTGTTGTTGTTATTGAGTTTCACAGGCAAAAGAGACTTGCAATAGGTCTGGTTCGTACTTGTTGTGGGTAAGTTGTTGTTGTTGTTGTTATTGAGTTTCACAGGCAAAAGAGACTTACAATAGGTCTGGTTTGTACTTGTTGTGGGTAAGCTGACGGCTGAGTTGCTGGCCGTTGTGATCAGGAGGAGTTTTTGTGTACTACTCAGTGAGGTTGTCACTTGGCCACGAGGCAGAAGACTGGAGGAACCTGCAACGGGAAGGGTCTTCATTGAATCGGACCCTTTCACCTGCTGTACCAAGGTCATTGGCCCTGAAGCAGATTTGGTCATAGGGGTCAAGGCACCCGTCTTTCCATCCGCAGGAGTAAGAAGAAAAGTCGTAACAGGTTTTGAATCTTTCATTTGTGCAAAAGGCTTTACACTTTCAGACGATTTGTTTTTAACCTTGTTTTCCGCTGCTGCTGCTCCTGTTTGTGCATGAGGCAGCATCAGTTTCACAGCTCTGGGTTTGGATTTACGGACACCACTTGGTGATGGTCCAAGGCTTGGTTTGCTCTTTGAAGGTGAACTATTGGGGTTTTTCCGTGGCCTGCCACGACGAGGAATGTTGCTTTCAAGCATTGGATCCTGACTTGAATTCATTTTCTTTGCTTTGATATTCTCCGACATTAAAGAATGATCTGGAAGAAGAAAAACAAGAGATAAAAAATTGAAAGAAAAGTAAAATTATTTAAAAAAAAACAAAAAAAAAAAAACAAACTATTTTTTAAATTTCTAATAAGATTTATATTTTTAAACATTTAATTTTCTATACCACATGGCTTTATATGTGGAGTTTTGACACAGGTTTAAAATGATTTTTATTTCTATTTAATTACATTTTTAAAAAAATGGATTTCTTCATTTCTGTTTCATGAAAAATGCTATTTAATTGGTTAATTTAACATCAAGCTGGTTTAGGCACAAGGCCAAATTTGTATGCTCATTGAATTCCTGATAAGAAAAACAATTGCTTTGTGGAATATATTGTTTGAAATCAATCTATTATTTATTGAAAATACAAGATTTGGAATTTGACTATAGCAATGGAGTCAAGTCTTTTTACATTGTTAAGGAATATATCATTTGAAATCAATCTACTATAGTCAAGTCTTTTTACAATGATAAGGAAGGCAATGTATTTTTTTGTTCAACAGATATCAATTTTTTTAGGTCATTTAATGCCAAGAAAAACAATTCTATATGTTTTTTTTCATTGATGCTTTTTGAATAATAGAATATTTACTATTTAATCCATAATAGAAAAGAATGTGGGGATTCATAGCTTTCTCAAGAGTATTAGTCCAAATGAATGCAACTTGCATGTGATGTTTCAAAAGGTAATTGCCTATCCACTGTGCCAAGTGGACTTTCTGATATAAAATTTCAAAATCTAATAAAGAATTTATTTTTTGTTGAAGAAGGGCTTCTTGTTTCTATAAAATCGAAGTGTATTCATTGCTAACGTTAGAAAAATACCAAGAGTTAAATTTCTTTACTACAGAAATAAATTAGAAATTAGTTTTAGAAATACTGACTGCATTTGTCATGAGGGAAATCCATTTGGCCTAGTGGGTAGCCAGTCAGACTTTAGAATTGTAGTACGTGAGTTTGAATCCCAGTTGTTCTATTTGTGTTCATTATTGGACTAATGCCCTTGGGAAAGGTATGAATCCTCACATTCCCTCCAGTTATGGGTTAAATAGTGAACATTGTATTATTGCCCTTCCCCCTAAAAAACTATCTACATACAATGACTGTTCTCGGCATTAAATTACCTTAAAAACACAACAAACAAAAAAGCATTTTTATAAAAAAAAAAAAGGGTTTACTACTACTCAACCATTCCCTACTGTCCACATTAATACTCTTCTAGCCCTTCTCCCAGAATATAAAAATAGAAACTGTGTAATTGGCAATTCCTTAACCAATCACTGGACAACACTTTTTGGCGGGATCAATGCAACAATCCTATTCTCGCCCCCTCTCTTCGAATCCAGCAGCCCAAAGGACCCAGAGGTATGGAAATCCTTCTTAAAATTATGACTGCCTAGAACTGTATGATTCTTTTCGGACGTTAAAGAACTTTATAGTTGGACCTTTTCTCAAAGCCATAGAACACAATAAGTTTTGCAAACTACAACCCTTTTAATTCAAGTGGGCTTTTGTGAAACTATTTTGTCTTCAAGTCAAGATCTGAATATTTCATTTAATTTAATCTTCGGAGGAAATTTTTAACATTCAAGTTTGCAATTTCATGAAGGCTTTTAAATTTTACATGAATTAAAAACACATACAGTGCATTTAAAAAGTTACTGAGCAAGTCCATTTGGCTGATAGTATAACAAAAAAGGGTTCAATACAAAACTCTACCATCACTTACACTATTGTCCACATTGTTATTCTTCTAACCCTTTTCCCAGAATCTAAAATAGAATCTATGTAATTGGCAAGACACTCTCTTGACCGAACCATGGACAGGAATTTGGCGGGTTTTCCCTGCAAGAATCTTAGTCTCCCTCTCTTTGAACGCAGCAGCCAAAGGACCCAGAGGTATGGGGATTCTTTTCCTTAAAATTATGACTGCCTAGAGCCGTCTGATTCTTTTCAGACGTTAAAGAACTTTATAGTTGAACCCTTTCTCAAGGCCGCAGAACACAATAAGTTTTGCAAACTACAACCCTTTTGTATTCTCAATAAGTAATACACTTTTTCTTATATCTGTTTGTCTTCATTTTTACCTTCACCTTTTTTCCAGCTATACACAACTTTTACTTTCAGCTACAATGCCCAAATAGTTTGCCTGCTAATTCTCTTTAGTAGGTAAACAATTGGGCTTTGGAAATCGTAGTATGCAATTTCGAATCCCAGTTGTTCAATTTGCATTTTGGACTAATACCCTTGGGAAAGTATGAATGTCCACATTCCCTCCAGATATCAGTTAAACAAGGAACATTGTGTTAATAAAAAAAAACAAAAAAAAACTGTGTGTATACAGAAAAACGATTGCGTTATTCAAAAAAAAATATTTATGTGTGTATACAGAAAAATGATTGTGTTATTCAAAAAAAAACTGTGAGTATACAGAAAAATGATTGTGTTATTAAAAAAAAATCATGTGTATACAGAAAAATGATTGTGTTATTAAAAAAAAAATTATGTGTTTATACAGAAAAATGATTGTGTTATTCAAAAAAAAAATTATGTGTGTATACAGAAAAATGATGGTGTTATTCAAAAAAAAAAAATTATGTGTTTATACAGAAAAATGATTGCGTTATTAAAAAAAAATTATGTGTGTATTTAGAAAAATGATTGTGTTATTCAAAAAAAAAGTTATGTGTGTATACAGAAAAATGATTGCGTAATTCAAAAACAAAAAATTGTGTGCATACAGAAAAATGATTGCGTTATTCAAAAACAAAACATTATGTGTGTATACAGAAAAATGAATGAGTTATAAAATAACAAAAAAAACAACAAGAAAAAATGTGTTTATACATAAAAATGACCTAAAAAGGTTAATATGCCATAAAACACAAACAAGTTACTGTGAATCTTGGATTATAAAACAAGAACCTAAAAAGGCCACTTAATACAGTGGATAGAAAGTTGGCCTTTGAAATCGTAACACGCAAGTTCGAATCATAGGCAAAGCAGGGCAATACTTCTAGTAAAACATAAAACAACAAAAACAATTAAATCAATGAATGTGTATGTCATCAATGTTTTGGGGAGGTCCACTTGTAGCAGTAGATAGGCAGTCAGATTTCAGATTTGTAATACACAAGTTTGAATCTCAGGCATTCCATTTGCATTTATATTTGGATAGATAACCTTAAGAAATAAATAAATCCCCACATTTCCTCCAGCTATGGGTTAAGTGCATATTGTGTAATTCTATTATTCTCAGTCTGCCCTGGTACATGGATAAATTCCAAGTGGAAATGACACAAACACAAGTTAGACACAAGGCAATTTTTATGTGCTCATTATTTGAATCCATTTGGTATCTATCTACTTGGTTGGGCAAAAACCCAAGTTAGGCACAAGGCCAATTTTACATGCTCATTATATCCGTGAGCTTTTGTAATCAATATTGTCCTTCACCTATATGAGGATATTTATACATGGTAGTGCACCAATCTAAATTAGGCGCAAGTTCATTTTTAAATGCTGATTACATCCCTGGGTTTTTGTAACTGTTCTCTTTTAACTATATGAAGATATTTATACTTGGTTTGAAAACAAAACCAAGTTAGGCCCAAAGCCATTTTTAGGTGCTCATCATATCCCGGGCTTTTGTAATCAATGTTGCCCTTCACCTAAATGAGTTAATATCCAGAGTTGATGAGCCCCATCTGCCCGAGACAGCTAGTGGTAAATGCAATGGTTTTGACTTAAAGCTGTTTTTTTTTTTTGATTTACAATATTACTTTCATCTCTGCATAAAATAATATTGATTTCTATGAAGCTGTTATTGGAAAAAATCCTTCTTTAAAATCATAGACTGTATTCTGTAATGATATTATCAAACAGATAAAAAGCTGTTACATCTATAGTCAGCCTTGACAGTGACCAATAAAATGGCTTCCAAATCATATGCAAGCAGATTGAATAAATTCCATAGAAATCGAGCAAATCTGACTTTATTAAATGAATCTTGTTGCAAATATTACTTTTCCTCAGGCATGTATTATTTTTCATCAATCTCTTTAATCAGATAAACTCACAATTGAATATGCATTAAATTGAGTCAATCACAAGGATATTGAAGACTGGACACTCACTCCAAATTGTAGCAAGTTATTGTTTCTATGAGTGAATAGATTTTGAAGTATTACTCTGAGGACATGGTACTTT
>JAUZSX010298205.1:0-13371 GCA_034780655.1 Idiosepius hallami
TGAAGGGTAACACCGAATATATAAAGCCCGGGTAAGAGCACGTAAAAATGGCCATGTGCCAAACTTGGGGGTGCTCATCAAGTAAATATCATAAACACTTTTTAATGTTTTTACATTAGCACTTTTTTATTGGGAGCGTGATTAAAACATCACTGTATCTGGTGGTGGTCGACGTGGCTCAGTGGATAAACAATCGGACTTCGGAACCGTACTACGCGGGTTCGAATCCAAGTTGTTCCGTGTACGTTCACATGTTGACTAATACCCTTGGGAAAGGTATGAAGCCAAACCTTCCCTCCAGCTATGGGTTAAATAGTGCAAGACTTAAATGGCGGATGTGGCAGATCATGTCTACAATGACACAACAGCACTGAAGGCGGACGAAGGCTGCAACAGAAGATAGCCTCCAGTCGTCGTGGTTCTCTTCATGCCATTGAAACCAGGTCCTCCTCTGCCAAGGGTCCATGTGGTGACTGAAGGTGCATTAGTCTCCCCACGTTAAAAGACATCACGCGCAGGCGTCCTCCCTGAAAGGGTCCACAGAACCAAGATGGAGGACAGTCACACTCGACCACGAGTGACCGCCGATGATGATGATGATGAATAGACAAGTTCAAATCCCAGTCATTCTGTCTACATTCACATATGGACTAATACTAATTCTTTCCAGCTATGGATTAAATAGTGTAAATTGTGTTTTTATAAAAAAAAAATGTTTTTCTAAAGTAATGTTTCACAAAAATAATTGTTTTCAGCTTTAAAATGACGTGAAAAGGTTGATATGTCATTAAACACAAAACAAACAAATACAAAATATTCTTTTTAAAATCTTACGCTTGAAAAGTTGATTAATCTTTATGAATGATTTTATTTTAGATCATCTTCAACATATAAGATATTGAATATGGTGAACTGACACAAGCATCAGTTCATTTGATAACGGTGCTGTTATCTAAAACAAAGTTTCAGACCCCCTGTCATGATCAACATTAGTTTGATATTAATTTCTAAAAAGAATTTATCTCAAACTGTCTTGCATATATCTACCTTGGCAAAACTCTACACAGCATGCTGTTTGCTTTGAAAAGTGAAAATGCAGAACTGTAAATCTTCTGTTGACAGTGTTGTCTCAAAAGAAAAGCCAAACTTTAAATGGAATGATTGTTAATGAATAAGTTTTGAAGTCTCTGTTGAAGTATCAATCAAGTTAAAGGAATTTGAAAACTTTACATATTGCCATTTACAAAATAATATAACCATGGCATTTAAATAGTTTTGAATGTTTAATGCTTATAAATCTAATTAAGTGAGCTTAGTAAAAGGAGTATAATGTTGAAAGATCAGGAACCTCAGATATTAAAAATAATATGTCATGTCATTTAAATATTTTTAAATATTTTTGCGTGAAAATTTAATTAGGTAAGTTTGGTAAAAAAAAGTATAATGTTGAAAGACCAGGAACCTTAGATATTAAAAATGACATATCATGTCATTTAAATATATTTAAATATTTTTGCATAAAATTTTAATTAGGTTAGCTTGGTAAAAGTATTATAATGTTGAAAGACATGGAACTTCAAATGACCTGATTAGTTAGTTACAGAACTAATGGTACATTTTGGTGCCCTAGATAAGAGTGTAAATTAGAACTAAATATATTTTCATGGCATATTCTGGAAGTTGTTTTTCAGAATACTTGAGATAAAGGTAGATTATTTGTGTATAGAATTTTAAAACTGTTGTCTTTATCTTTTTCACTATTATTATATTTACTTTTTTTGTAATCCTGGATATAATGCTAAATAATTTGTCAATTGATTTTTTGGATTATTGTCTTCATCTTTATTACTGTTATCAACATATTATCAAACCTCATCTCAAGGATTCGTATGAGAAGATATCAATTAAGATGTGGATAACAGTCCAAAAATCCTATATATACTTTGGAATTTCCAACATCTTTACTTGATCTTAGTAAATATTTATTCTGTAATTTTTTAATTGTTTAATTTTTTATATTTCTCGGTTAAATAGTGTGACTCCTTTTTTTTTGTAATAAACCATAAAAAGAAAAGCATTTACAAAAGATCAGATTGTCTCATAAGTTTGTAAAAATTTTGAAGTTTTACTTGCTAAGTAATAACAAAAACAAGAAAACAATAAAAGTTATTTCTTAAAATAAAGACATTCAGTGTTTACATACTTTTAGGAAAACCAATATTTAAGTTTAAGTTGCTCCAAAAATTTGTAAATACTGTAAAAATTTACTCACCAAGTAATGACAAAACAACAAAAATTATTTTCTCAAAATAAAGACCACCATTTTCCAAGACTTTCTGTCATCTATCAGCTAGCTTTTGGATCTGGTGAAAGTACCATTTAGCCACCTTTGAATTGAAAACTTCTTCCTCAAACTTTTGGGACAAGCTAATAATGCTATTTTTAGTCTTGGTTAATAAAAAAATATGATGTGCTATTAATCAAAACCAAGCCAACATAATGTAAGCTTACTTCATTATCAGACATCATTCATTATATTCTAGGCAGCAAAGATGGAGCAGTAGTAAAAGCTTAAACTTTGGAACCATATTACATGAGTTCAACTCCTAGTCAAAACCATTTCATTCCCTTTCAGTTGCCTCTGGTACATGAGGCTCATTAACTCACATGAGTAACCCGTCTAAGTGTAGGGATAAGACTGATTTCTAAAACATGGCTAGAGGAAGCCCATCAGTTCAAAAAGGGTAAAGAGCCACACTGATTAGAACTTTGGAATTTTGAATTGGAAAACTTTTTTTTGTCAATGCTTATTTGAATGTGGTTTTAAAACCAACAAAATTAGATAGAGTTTCAAGACGAAACTTGCAAAGAATGCAAAGTAATTAATTTTGGTTTTACTTATCTAAGCCATAAACACCTGCAACTTTTATCTTCAATCTGTTATTTGAGTTGATTGGACAAATTTGCTTGAATTTCAAAATGTATTTTATTTCCAAAGAAATACTAACCTCAACAATCATATATACACACAGACTTACATAATATATTCAAACAAGTTTTATTAAAAAGAAAATAAATCTTCTGTCTATGTTTTTATTCATTTTTTGTTAATTTTCTGATAATTTTCTGATGTTTTAAAAAAAAAACATGTGTTTGTTCTTTTTAATAAAACTTATTTAAAGGAAAAAATGCTGCCTAGGTATACACACACACACACATATATATATGTGTGTGTGTGTTTGTGTGTGTATATGTGTGTTTTTAAAAATGCTACATCCCCATAAAAATATCATTTACTGATACAAAAACATGAAAAAAAAAATTCTTAAAATAACATCTAAAAGGTTAAAAATAATTTTTTGGTTTTGGGAATAAGTTCGCTGCTTTTTTATCCCAATATTTTGGCAAATCCCATTCAATGAAGATGATTTGAAATTGTTTCATGTTTGCAGTTCATTCTTTTTAGCCAATTCACCATTTGATTAGTGACTGTCCTCCTTCAAAAGTGCTTAAAGTTTAGAAGGTGTTCCACTGCAATATCAAAATCACTGTTTTTTTTAACCCTGCAAACCATTTCTGTGCTGTAGACTAACCTATGACGCCTTCTCTGGGCTACTTTAGCCACTTTTTGGCTTAAAAAAATCTACTTATTAGGATAAGTCTGCAAAATATGTTTATGAATATTTCATCTCAATTTATCTTACAATTCGTTTAATTTCTGTAATAAAAATAATTTTATTTAGTTAAATGAGAATTATAGTTTATATTTACATGGTCAAGCACTAACCCAAGTTAAGCAGAAGGCCATTTTTACATGCTCACTATATCCCTTGCCTTTTGTAATCAGTTTTGATATTCACCCAGATGAGTTACTCTCCTGAGTTAACGAGTATCATATGTTCAAGATAGCTGGAAAAGACTCTAGTGGTTTTCATTGGGATTTGAACTCATTTAATACAATTCCAGAGCCCAAGGTTTTACCATTTCACCACCCCTGTTGCCTAAAATGACTATTACTGTTGTTGTCATTGTATTAGAGCTTTTTCTGCTGCCTTGAACGAATAAGACCAACGAGGGGGGCGGCAACTATGGATGACCAAAATCATCCATAATTACACTACATGCTGACTCAAAATTAAGTGACTGCTTATGATCTTGATTATTTTACACATCCCTAAAAAAATTTAGATGAATGACTATGTTAGGGCAAGCCAAGAACATATGGGTACACAATATTTGCAGGATACCTCTGTGATATTTGCTATTATGTTTTGAATTTGAAGACAGAAATGATTGTCAATCTTTTTTCTTATTACTTTCATTTTTTTTTTTATCTAAGAATATGGGATGGATGGTCAATTAAGAATTTAGCAGATGCTGAAGTGATTGTGCCTGACGTGTCCAGAGTTTACCGGCAACCCTTCCTCAACTCTGCAAGCAATGAAGACTACCTCAAAATTTTATTTCACAAACCTCGGATGACAAATTTGTAAGTGAAAACTTTTTGTTAATTTCATTGTCTTTTTTTTTGAGGAGTGGTTATTGTTCAATAATAATGGGGGGGGGGTAATGTAATCGATGTCAAACGCAATGATGTTTTCATGAAACTTTTAGCTATAAGCGTTGCTGGGTTCCTAAATGATTATTTTCTGCTGCTGTTATGAGTCAGCATGGGCCAATGATAAAGTTTAAGCTTTGGACCTAGCTGGCATGATTAGAAATTAATTTAGAGAATCTTAGAGAGGGCTTTAGAGGTGTTCAAGTTAAGGTTTATTAAGATCAATTTTTTAGATTGTTTTAAGTCATAAAAATTGATTTTGAGGCTGTTTTGGAGAGGGCTTTAATGGGGTTTGAGTTAAGGATCTTAAAATCAATTTTTATGCTCTCCTGACAAAGGAGGGATTGAAGCTATGAATTCACCTTTGTCCATTTGTATCTGTCTGCACTTTCCCCATTAACTACATCATGGAATTTTTATGAAATTTTGCAAAAACTTTAAAGATGATATGAGTTACAGAATGGATTTCTGGAAAAACTCAGGTTTCACCACTAGGGAGCCATTTTGGAGGAAAATAGCTAAAAATGACACTTTTATGCTTATTACATAAATTAATGTCTTGTATAATTATAAAACCTCCTGAAAAGTTGTAACTAACTTCTTTTTATTTTAATTTAATTTTATTTTAATTTAATTTTCTTTTTTTTAAAATTTCTTTTTATTTTTGTTTATTTGTACTTAACAACAACCCTTAGGTGTGTCCTAGGGGCTCTTTTAGGGCTAAAACACCCTTTTTATCATAATTGCCCAAAGTTTGATGTGTATGTCTATTTATTCATTTTTACCAAGGCTTTTGGGGCTAAATTGGTGGGTGGGGTGGCAAATGCTGGACTTTGTCATTTATTTATTTTTATAAAAAAATTGATTTTTTTAGCTATTGTATATCAATTTTAATACTTTTTTCACTTGTTTTTTGTAATGAGCAAAAGTGAGTCAATGTTGATGCGTTGTTCATTGTGCACTCATGAGGCACTGTGCATGATTTACTTGTCAATTCAAAAATGTGTTTTTTTTTAAATCTTTTTTTGTCTTTTTTTTCTTTCCTGTTAAATGTTTTAATCTGGATTTGTTTTTGACTCTTTGTCTTTGTAGAGAGCAGCGTGTAAAACTCACTGCTGTCAAAGATCTGAAGAAGGATGTTTATGAGAGTTCACTTCGAAACTTGCTTAACAGCAGTTTGCCGCTCAACATATCTTATTTCAAAGACTGCTTGAAAGATTCACCGACCTTCCTGCATCTTCAATACCCAGAAAAAAAGGGGTAAACATCACTAATCCACTCTCCCTTTCACTCATTTTTTCTCTCTTTCTATCTAACTCATTTTCTCCTTCTATCTCCACCTCTCTCTCTTCCTCACTCTCTGTCTCTTTCTTTTTTTCCATTTCTTTCCTTTCTTTCTTTCTTTTACTCTTTCCCTCACTCTCAGTCTTTTTCTCATTCTTTCTAACTCTCTCTTTCTTTCTCTCTATCTCTCCATCTCTCTCATTCTCATTTTCTTTCCTTGATTTTTTATAAATGTTTTCCCCATGCAATAATAATATCTTGATTCTAGATGCAAAATTTATTTTTATAGAGAAACAACTCTCCTGATACTGTAGATCTATTAATAAATAGTCGGATCAGTAATCAAGGGGTAAGGTTTTAATATCACAATTGTCCTAAACTTGAGAGTAGGATCCACTCAACTAATCGACATTCAGTACCCTTTTTCTTTTAATATATAATAGTAAAGTTGTAATAACAAAATTGTCCTAAGCTGGAGAGGAGGATTCACTTAGCTATTCAACATTCTGTATTGTTTTCTTTTTCAATATATATTTTTATCAACCCTGTTCCGTGTTGTGCTATTGTTCCACCTACTTTCCAAGCTTTAATTTTAATTCTATTATCTCATTACAGAAACTACGTAGTTTATTATGAACAATCAAATATTCAAGACTTTTTTGTTATTGGAAACATTGCTAAATGCTTTGGTTTCTTTACACATATGGACTACAAACCAAAAGGTTTACACAAAGGATTGCTCAGGTGAGTTTAAATGATTTTTCACAGCCAAATTGAAGGAAAATTTCCCTGGTGATAAAGTTTAGAGTGGTATCTGGATAGGAGTAATATTTTAGTTGGTTGCTCACTATATGATAAAAAAAAAGAAAGAGATTTGAGAAAGTCTTCTAAGTGAAGAATAGAAATAGATAAAAGATAATATTTGCACATTTATTATTATTTTTTTAAATTTTTTTGTTTATTATTTATTCATCTTTTTGTTTTTCAAGCATAGTAGTTAATATTACATGGGATCCAATAATAAAAAAAGCAAGACAAGCGTTTTAAAAAATATTAAGTAGGAGAAGTTATATTTAACAGAAATACATAGAGCAAAATATGTCATGAAATTAAGGCCAATATAGCAAACAATGTTTGTCAACTCAAGACTACGACTAACGAGAGTGGTATGTCTCAATATATTAATATATAGTTTGGAAGATTCCATTCTTTTTGTATTATTGAGTTTTCACAACAATTGATAAACTTGTTTAAGATATTAGATGTAAATAAATTAATGATGAAAATCACTAATTAAAATTTAAAATTTCATTTCATTCATTTATTTTCAGATTCACTCACCGCGGAAATCAGATCTTCCTCATTGGTTCCAAGACTTCTTACTATGAATTGAAACCTCCAAAATATGAACCTATAACCAAAAAATCGACTCTTTGAGATTTTTTTGTTTTTGTTAAGGTTTAATTTATATTGGCAATTTTTGTTCTGCCAATGCAGTTGGGCAATTTAGATTTCTTTTCTACTGCCCCGTATGTTGTCATTTGTCACTTAATCAAACAAACAACCCTAGGTGAAATAAACTCATGACTACATACCTTAAGTATTCACAACAAGGAAAAGTGCAAAATTCAGATTGGTTCTCTTCAATTTTTGGCACCACGTTTCTATCATAAAATGTGTTTGAGAAACAGACTTCAAAACTTAAGGTCACGATTGCTCTGTTGCAAATGACCAAAAATACATCTTGTAAAAAAATTGATTTGCAAAGAAATAAGAATTCAAACACAGAAATTGAGGAAGAAAATACAAGCCAATCAGCTGTTTTTTGTAGTGCACAGAAAGATACAACTTTTTCACTCAGTTTTTCTTAATGATCAATAAGAGTATGTTGATAGTAAAATTTCAGTACACAGATGGCTTGTCAAATCAAATATGTGGACAACGATTGTTCCTCCGCAGCATTTGTCATTTTCTGCCTTGTTTACTATTTCATACCACTTTTATTTATTCTCAATTGAAACAAATTGAACATATGGAATATCATGGAATCTTTGGAATGTCTAATCTGATCATGCCTACAATTGCTACATTTCATGTAATTTGAAATTGCTTTGATGTTCCTTCTTGATATTTGATTTCTTTATATGTTCCTTTTGGGTATACTGAAAGTAGTCATTTAAACACGGAGACCATCGCCTCTCCTCATTATTTTAAACTCATTCTGTTTATTTGAAAACCTTTCCCTTGATGGAAAAACTATGGAGTGAGGAGTCAGTGCAAGAAAGAATCAAAAGATTTTTATCTTTATCAGAAACTAACTTTTCTATCGAAATCCAGTTGGATCATGTCTTCAAAAATGACATCAATAATGTTTCATTAACAAAAACTCATTCATTATAATTAATGGATTGTTTCAGACTCTGAGACTGAGTTAAGATTTGCATATAAATTTGTGCTGAACTTACTTCTTTTACATACACCTATGTCATAAAATCACATCATTTAAAAATGCCTTGTGGAACACAAAAAAGGAAAATGCTCACGTTTTATTCTGCAGAATCAAATATATTGTTCCATAGTCAAAAGTGCTATGAAGAAGTTTGATATGTCATTAATTGAAATAACATAAGCTCACCTAAAACATTGTGAAACAAGTTTTATTTATTTGTATAATTATTATGCTGACTTTGGTCCTCATCTTTGTATTTGTTCAATTCACTATGTTTCAGCTGGTTTATTCTTTGGTCTTCTTCAAGCTTTTTTCTTCATTGTCAGAATCAAAACTGCAATCTGATGTTTTGTCTGCTGTTAAAAATTTTGTCCAAAAAATTTGAAATGCAGTTTTGATTCTGACCCCAAACAGGAAACCTGAAGAAGGTCAAAGGATACTCCGGTCATAACGTATTCAATTTAACAAATACAAAGATAGAGACCATGGTTGGCATAATGAATATGAAAATTATCATGCCTCATCTCAAATATTCTGAAAAACAAACAGATATCATTGAATCAGAATTAAATGATCCATACTCATCCAAAAAGGATGTGTCATAAAATATTGTTCTTATCATACAATACTTAAAAAATCCATCTGAAACCAGTTTTATGTTTGAGTGAAAATTTACTGCTAATGCATCCTTTAATCAATTTATTAAGGAATTAATTCCAAACTATTTCAAAATATCATCTTATTTTTCTATTCCTTTCAATACTTGTGATTCTTTTTAAAAAATTCAAACCGGTTTGTCACATGACAATTACCTTCACCTTCGCCGCAAATTAAATTTTATTAATATTTTTTGTTCAATTTGAATATTATGTTCATATCTAAGTATTTTTTTTGACAATTAGAATTTTTTTAACACCCTTGATTATAAACCTTAAAAAGTCGGAAATGCAATATTTATCTATCTATTATGGTCTCACATCTAGAATTACCAACAAATGTTTAAAAAATCATCCAAAAGATTAAAGGACTTAATAAAAAAAATTAGACTAAAAAACATTAATAATGTTCAAGGAAATTTACATCAACAGGTTGCTGCATATATATATATGGTTTATTCAAATAAAAAATATATATATATATATATATGTATATGTGTTGTGTATAACTGCTACCCTTGGGTTTCAGCACTGATGTGCTTCTTCAGGCAGTTTTGTTCATAACTGTTCTCTCTTTCATAAACCAAATCAAATTTTTTGATCTTTTATTTCTATTATACCAGCAGATAAACCCAGCGTTATGGAATTCCAAATTTTGACCCCATAGGAGTTAGTTTTTGGCTTAAAAAGAATTAGTTTCTGTACATCAAAATAAACTGTATCCCATAGTTTAAGTGTTTAGACCACAAATATTATATTTACTTGGTGAGCACTAACCCAAGCTTGGCACAAGTCCATTTTTACATGATCTTACCCGGGCTTTTTACATTCAGTGTTACCCTTCACCTAAATGAGCTGCTCTCTCTAGTTAACGAGCTCCATCTGCCTGAGGCTGCTAAAGTGAATGTAATGGTTTTGACTGGGATTTGAACTCTCTTAATACAATTCAAGAGCCTGAGCTTTTACCAATGCTCCACTGTTGCTGCCTAAATTAGACCACAAATATGTTATTGTTGTTTTTTTTTTCGTTAAAAACAATAATTTTAAGTGTTTGGATCCAATATTAACAAAATAGTTTGCCAAAGAGTGCAAAGGTCAAATCTCTGTTAAATCTTTTTGGTTTGTCCTTTTGACCAATCCTTTTTCTTTACTTGTTCTCTTTCTCTCTCTACTTCTCTTGCTTTCTTCCCATTAACATTGAGGATGTAGCTGGTGTATCACATGATATTAAAGATGAAGTGGTTATGTTTTTTTTTTTTGTTTTTGTTTTTACATGAGACTGAAGAGACTTTTGTTTAATTGTAAATGAGGTAGGGGGTGTTTGTGCACCATCCTATACACTTAAGACACATTTCTTTTTTAAATAAATAGACACATGATTTTGAGCAACTTAAAATAACAAAATTTCACTTTTAATGGCTTGTAAAAGTTGTGTGTTTTGTTTGTTTTTTTAAATTTTTTTTTTCCAAATTATGTGTAAAATCACAAAAAATATTTCTGTAACTTTTCCCAAATGAAATTTGGTTGCATAAAATAATTTGTCATTTCAATCTTAATCTGCAGACTAAATGATGAAATTTTGGCTAGCTTTGTCCCAAAATCTGACAATTTAGAATTCAACCTATTATTTACTGCAATAATATTCACTACCATCAATCAGGGTTTTATTAAAGACTGTGTTGTTATTAAATTTTCACAAATCTGCATTTAGGGAAAATAGTATGATGTTCAGGGGAGTATTGGCATTCTTTTGCCTATTTTTTCTTCTCCACCCTAAGTGGAGATCACAGACTGAAAATCTTTGGAATCCACAGCCTACAGTGGTATTTTCAGAATTGGTGTAACTAATTTTTGTTATCTTTACTAGTTCATCTTCACTGTTTATTTCAAAAACAGAGACAAAAGTTATAGAATATATACTGTATTTACTTGGTAGAGCACCAACCCAAGTTAGGCACAAGGCCATTTTTACATGCTCTATTTACCTGGGCTTTTTGCATTCAGTGTTGCCCTTTACCAAGATGAGTTGCTTTCCCGAGTTAACATGCTCCACCTACCCGAGGCAGCTATAGGTGAATGCAATGGTTTTGACTGGGATTTGAACTCTCCTACAATGATTCCAGAGTCCAAATTTTTACCAATGTTTCCCCCCCCCCGAGTTAATGCGTCTCATGTACCCAACACAACCTGAAAGAGATGTAATGGTTTTTTACGGGGATTTTAACTCCTGTGATCGTATTACAGAGCCTAAACCAGTGGTTTTGAAACTTTTTATTTTTGTGACCAGCCCCTTCACTGCCATACCAAAATGCCAACGCCCCCCCCCTCTTCCAATGAAAGTCAGAATGACGGTAATTTTAGAAGAATATACAGTGGAAGTATATAAGTGCGTACGTCTAGTTGCAGTGACTGGAGAGCACTTAATTAAATCGCCCCAGTTTTTTCCAGGCTTTCTACCAACACCAATTGAACATTTCAAAGTTTTAACGGACCCTTCCCATACGACTGTTTACACGCCAGCACCCCCCTAAAAGTTCATATCGCCCCCAGGGGTGCTGTGCCACCCACTTTGAAAAGCACTGGTCTAAACTTTTACCACTGCTCCATCTTTACTGCCTATCAATGTTAAGAGAAATTATAGCTTAAATAAAATCTTGTATTTTGTTTATTCTGTTTTTCTTGATTACTTGTTATCAAATATCAATTGTAAAAAATCACAAGCATTTATTATAAAAGTGACTCAAATTTTTAAGGTTTGGCTACTTGACATCAAAAACGTATTTTTTTTATTTTTCTTTCAAATGTTACTAGATTAATTCAACCGTGTCATTGTTACATCATTCTTGTTTTTTATTTTTAAGACATGTTATTATTGGTGTAATGACCAATGACTTTTCATCACTCAATGTTTCATCACCTTACTGTTAATCACATGATATTAATCACTAGATTCTTAATCACGTTTTTTCATCGCGTAGACACTTAATCACCCTTAAATTTTTAATCACTTTAAGGGTTTCTGAAAGTATTTGAATGGTGTTATATTAAATAAAAAAACCACATTTCACCACATTATTTGTCCATTTTTTTAAAAAATTCTTTTACGATGATGATTCTTCATAATATGTATATATCCATTTTTGTGAATAACCCCAAAATTCTCAATTTCTCAAAATTTAGTGTAATAAAAACAATTACATAAATAGCATTATTAAATAAGTAAATGTAATTTTTTTCTTTGATATAATTAAAGTTCTTGATGTCAGGATGTTCACGTGATAAGAAAACCATGTGATTAAAAGTCTAGTGATGAATTTCTGTGATTAATAGTCGGGTGATGAAACGTCAGTTGATACAAAGTCAGTAAACCGTTATTTGTATTTATTATTATTTCATTTTTTAATATGAATTTACTATGTTTTTTTATTAATATTTTACCAATGTTTTAAACCCATAATTTTTCATGGCAGTGATATGCTATTTTTTTTTTTTGTATAAAATTTTCTTAAAAAAGGTTAAGGACAATGTGAGATATAAACACCCTTTCACAAATTGTTATTTCTTAAAATCAACTATTTATTTTTCATGTTTAGTCATATAGATATAAGAATAGACTCACACACTGTTGGCTGTTTTTATGTACAAACTCTGGTAGAAATTTGCTAAATATGCTTTCTCTACTGTTAGAATTAAACAGAATTTTTGTTTCTATTAAAAAAAATTAATTTCTTTTTGTACTCTTTTAGATGAGGCTTCATAATCTGAGTATTAATTTGATTGTTGTCTTTTGTCCTCATCTTGTTAGTTTTTGTTTATTCCTTTCCCAATGGTATTAGCCCAAATGTTTATATAGTGAAAGCACTGGGAATTGAACTTGTGTGTCATGATTTCAAAGTACCAGCATTTATCTATTACACCACAGGCTTCTTGATAGTGAGTTTGAAAACAATTTAGATTTGATAATAATAATTTCTGGTTTCATCACTAGTTTGTTTGACGACATATCAACCTTTATAGGCCATTTAATGCCACGAACAATAATTTTTAATAAACTTTTTTTTTTCAACACAAATTTTTTTTTTTTTTGTAATAATGCCAGATGAACTATTTAATCTATAGCTGAATAGAATGTTGGGATTCATACCTTTCTTGAGGGTGTTATTCCAAATGTGACCGTAAACTGAACCACTGGGATTTGAGCACTCATATCACATTACAAAGTCCAAATGCCTCCTTCTTATCCACTGTCCAAAGTGGACTTCCCCATAAGTTTGTTTTCAGTTTATTTATTATCTGTCAAAATTCATCTTTAGCCTTTCAACAAAAATTCAATAAGTGTCTAATATTTATTAAATGTTTATATATATATATATATATATATATATATAGCAATCAATATTTAAACTAAATCTTTCTTTGACAAA
>JAUZSX010298226.1:0-13370 GCA_034780655.1 Idiosepius hallami
AAGCCCGGGTAAGAGCACGTAAAAATGGCCTTGTGCCAAACTTGGGGGTGCTCACCAAGTAAATATCATACTATAGAAGTATTGTCCAAATACACAGGGCTGGTCTTAATGCCCCCATAGACCTCGCAATTGTCGGGGGGGCACAAGCTACCTAGGGGCAGCAAAGCTCCTTGGTTTAACTAGAAAATCATTATCACACATACAAACATGTCTAATACAAAATAATTCTGTAAATTTATTTTCATCTTTGATTTTATAGGCCAAAATGTAGTGAGACAGAAAAATAAGGATGAGGACAATAGTCCAAATAACACTTGTAAAATTTATCATATCTCATCCCATGGGCAGCGACGGTGGAGCATTGGCAGAAGCTCGGGCTCTGAGATTGTATTACGCGAGTTCAAATCCCAGTCAAAACCATTGCATTCACCTTTAGCTGCCTCGGGCAGTTGGGCCTCGTTAACTCGGGAGAGCATCTCGTCTAGTAAATATAATATGGTTGGTTATAAAAAAAAAATTTTTTATCTCATTAAATTTATTTTAAGTTGAAGCAATTTTCACATAAAGTATGGTTTTTGCATTTTGAACGCAAGTTTATAAAGCCTTTAAGGAAATTATAAAAAATACTAGCATATTAACCCGGGGTTGCCCGGGTTCCTATAAACAATGTCTGATTATAAAGCGATTTTATTGTTTAAATTATAAAAATATAAAGATATTCAATATTTATTTTCTTCATTGAAGTTCACAAAGTGCAGAGTAAAGCAATTTTGTGTCGGTAATAAATTGTCTTTCTCGTAACATATATATGTATATAGACAGCGACGGTGGAGCATTGGTAGAAGCTCGGGCTGTGAGATCGTGTTACGCGAGTTCGAATCCCCAAAACCATTACTTTCACTTTAGCAGCTTCGGGCAGATGGGGCTCGCTAGCTCGGGAGAGCAGTTCATTTAGGTGAAGGGTCACACCGAATATATAAATCCCGGGCAAGAGCACGTAAAAATGGCCTTGTGCCAAACTTGGGGGTCCTCACCAAGTAAATATGATATATATATATATATATTTACATAACGATACCGATATAGTTTTTTTATGTATCTTAGCATTAGTTTTTTATGTATCTAATGTATTCCATAAAATGTTTAATACATGAAATGTTGGAATGTTTATGGGATAATACTGTCATAGGTCATTTAGTGCCGTAATAATTTTTTTCAAAAAGTATCTTCTCTTTTCGTAAATTAATTTTCATAAGAATAGTCATCAAAGAGCAACACTGGTTTCAAAAGCCCACAAAATGTTCTCTAGGTTGGGGGTTGAGCATAAGGCTAGAGACTCTTTCTCGTATAGCATGTTACAGAAACAGCAAAAAAAAAGTATGACTGTTCTCCGTCTTAGTTCTGTGGACCCTTTCCAGAGGACGCCTGTGCGTGAAATTTGCTGGCCAATGCACCACTGGGTATAAACGATTGAGCTAGCAATTCTTTTTCGTAAAAACAAGTATGCTACGGCAACAGCAAAAACAAATTACTGTCCAACGCACCACTGGGTTTAATGGTTCATGAATGAATTAGCATAAATCAATACTTAAACCAGATCACGCTTTCTTAGTTCAGCGCCAGTTCACTTCGAGTCCATTCATCAAGAGGCAGTCTTTTTTTAGCACTTTTTAAACCAAAAAGGGACTTAAACCGACTTTGACCATTACAAAAACTCTTATCGTTGTGCAAAAAAAAACACATCAACAATAGATGAGTGCTCAGTGGTAGAAATGAGTCTGGAAGTTATAGCCGACTATTTTCTGGAGCTAAAGTGTCCACGTGATGGACAAATATGTGATTAAATGTCTAGTGATTAAATGTCAGAGATTAACGATCAGGTGATTAGATTTTCGGCAATGAAATATCTGAATATTTAATTAAAAAATGTCGAATTACTTACGGTGATTTACTGTGTAGTTCAGTTGAAGACTTAAAGCATTTTTACAGATGAAGATGGGCAGTGGCCAGCGGTCTTGATCTCCATTAAATTTAGAGCAATTAACTTTCTTAAAAGCGTACACACGGAAAATGTACATCATCCACTAAATGATTTACAAAAAAAAAACAAAAAAAAACATAAGTTTGCCGTTTAGTATATACAATACGGAAGAAGGCTGCAACAGAGGATGGCCTCCAGTCGTCATGGTTCTTTCCGTGTCATTGGAACAAGGCCAACCTCTGCCAAGGAGTCGTGTGGTGACTGCTGGTGTATCAGTCTCCCCACGTTAAAAGACATCACGCACAGGCGTCCTCCACGAAAGGGTCCACAGATCCAAGACGGAGGACAGTCATACTCGGTAACGAGTGACGCCAAGAAGAAGAAGAATATACAATCAAATGATATAATGGGAGACACACGTAATGATGCTATCCGTCCGTCTCTAGGGACGATGGAAATGCGCCCCGTGTTGGTTCTGCCGCTGGAACAGCGACAAAACAGTGGCCTCTCCAGAGAGCAAGCCCTGGACAAAGTTTTTTTTGGGTCTCTGATTCTGCGCATTTCTCAGTACCCTCCTCTCGGCCTTGCCGGCGGAAGTCAAAAGGAGAGCTGGGCAGTATGATTGGCACAAGATTGGCTGCAGGAGCTACCGGAACGAGCTGAGTACAGTTTCGTCCTCATCTTGGTAGTTTTTGTTGTTTTCTCACTTTATTTAGAGATGAGGCTTCATAATCTGAATATTATTTTTATTACGGGCTTTTGTCCTCATCTTGGGTTTTTTTCTTTGTTTTCTCACTTTATTTAGAGATGAGGCTTTTTAATCTGAGTTCAATTATTTTATTGTGGTCTTTTATCCTCATCTTGTTTGTTTTTGTCGTTTTCTCACTTTATTTTTCAATTTTCATGTCAATTTAATATATATATATATATATATATATATATATAGCGTTTTTGAAATGTTGCGGTGCAGTAGAAAATTATATTTTAATGTCAATTGCAGGAATTTCCAGCATTTTCTTTAAGATAAGCTGTGATTATTCAAATAAATAAAACCTTTTTTATTGATAAAGATTGTTTTGTCTGAATGTTTTATAATAACGTTTACTATTTAATAGTTTATTTTAATTTCTATATCCTCAGTGCACAGTAACCTTTTGAACACCCATTAGAAATTTAGGAAAGAGAGTGAAATATAAAACTTTTTTTTTCTCACAAAAATTGCCTTCTTATAAGAATTTAACAATTTTTAGCTTAATTTTGTTTATTTTTGTTTTACGGCATATAAACCTTTCTGGTCATTTAATACCGTAAAATATTTTTTATAAATAATCTTTTTATCCACACGTATCTTTTTTTAATAACACAATATAAAATATTTAATTCACAGCTGGGGGGAATGTGAGGGTTAATACCTTTCCAAAGGATATTATTTTAAATATGAACATGGAACGACTGAGAATTCTGTATATCGATTCGACTCGACTGGTTACCTACTCAGCCAAGTGGACTTAGCCAAGCTTAATATCAAATAATGTTTTTTGTTGACAGAAACCAAGGGAAATTTTATTTAAAAAAATCAACTTTGCATCGTTGGTTTGTATGTCTCTTTGTGATACTTCCGTCTGTGTCGGTTTAAATAAGCTTTAATTCGAAATTCCTTTGAGCAATCCACACAGGTGTGGGGTTCGATTCCTGAATGGGTCAACTGGTGAACAGCTAAGTCATAAGCTTTCGTAAACCCAAGTTCACATGTGGGGCACATATATTTTCGCTCGGTCGAATGCGTTTGCTGATGCCTTGAAAGGTGAGACTTTGAGACGAAGCCCTTATTGCACTGACTACAAACGAAAGGCCTGACTCCAGTGTGCCACCGGGTGTGGTACAATAACTGCGAGGGTTTCTTAAAAGATTTGCTACAGTAAGTGCACTGATAGTTAAGACATTCTGTCCCAGAGTGTCTGACTCTCTTAGGCTTTTGTCTGATGTCGTTGCTTTCGGTTGGCATCCTTTCATTCTTCGAGATTTTGTTTCTAAGTGGTTCCTTCAAGCTGGAGTTTCGGTAACGTCTCAGGGTCCCACTGACTATTAACCTCTTTTTCGTTGTGCCTTTTTTATCGGTGATGGAGCGCGAAACGTTTTTGGTTTTGGTAGTTTCTGTTTTTTTAGTTTTCGGCAAATCTAGTCGAGAACCGTCGTCGGGATTTAGTGAACATAAAGAATTCTGTTCCTTTTGAATTTCCGGCCTCAATTTCTTGGTTTTATGGAAAGAGTCTTCAGTTGGGGAAACTGTCCTCGCCAAAAAATTTTCCCGCCAATATCCAAGGTTTTGAAGATCATCACTCGTGGCTTCTTTTAAATCAAACTTTTTATCTTTTAATCTATTCTCCAAATCAAATAAGTTTGATTTTATATTTTCTTGCAAGTTAAGCAATCGCTCTCTTTGCGAAGAAGCTGAAAACTCTTTAGATTTCTCGTTTCTTATTTTAGTCTCTACTTCCGTTACGGTTTTCTTCAGGGTGGAAATCGATGAAGATTTTCCGTTCAAACTTCGGGCTCTTCTTGGTGTAAATGAGTCGGAAGAAGGCAGTAATAAACCTTCGTCTTTCTCAGAACTAGAACAGGAGTCCACACTTCTGATTTTTTTGCTTGTAGCTCCTCTCAGAAAGCTCCCCTCACGCTCGGTTTTATTTTCTAACAAATCTGGGACAACTTTTTTGGTTTCCTTCAAACACTTTTTACGAATTATCATTTCATTTTCTGGGTTCAGGGATTTCAATTTCATTGCATGTTTAGATTTCTCCTGTTTTTGGTTCAACGAAATTGGCAGTTTCACTTTTAGTGTTGGAGTTCGATTCTTGGCCACCAGCCTTCGATTCTGATTGTCTTTACTACCAAGAGATCTCAGACTATTACCACGGTTATCACTCTCGAAACCATCTGCTCTAATAAGATAGCTGCTTCCCTCGTCTATCGCTTCTTTCCTATCTTCATTGTTGTTTATTTCTGTCTTTGAAGCGACTGAAATGGTTTCAATTGTGTTTGAAGAAAGATACTTAGAACAATTCTTAGACATCATTGCGCCTTTTATATTGGGCCTTTTTGTTGATGCGCCAATTTTGCATCTTTTTTTAACCAAGGATTTCTGGTGTTCTTCACAGCCTTTCGTTTCTTCTTTCCCGTCTATTTCACCAATATTTCCAAAACTTGCCATTGTCTTGGTCTTCAAATCAGATTCTTTCAAAGCAACCTTCGGCTCATACTGTGAACGCTGAACTCCAAACTTAACTGGAATATCAACATCGCTATCATCAAGAGAAAATACCACACTTTTTTCATTCGGCCAAAAAGAATCGTCAGCATCATCTCTAGTGTTTGCCTTACTTGTTTTAATAACAGCTTTCATGGAGTCAAGCGAATTCACTGTTTGAGGGTGAGAGTCCTTTTTGCAAGCTTGTATTACTGAAAATGACGACGACGACGATTTAAGAGTTGGCAAAATATTTCTAAAGGAAATTTTTAAATTTGTTTTATTGTCACTCCAATCAAATTCTTTAATTGCTGCTCCGTTAATAGATTTTGTCGATCTTTCTTCGGCCTTTTTGCAGTTTCTGATTTCAGTTTTTGAATTGAAAAGGTCGGTATTACTATCGTTTTTGTTAGGAAATAAAGAATATTTTATCATATCTGGTTTAGTTTTCTTCTTTTTCTTTTTGTGCGACTTTTTAGGCTTCCAACTGACATCAGAATCGTCTGAGTCAACCACAACTTCTCTTTCCGATTCGCTTATTTCTTCGCATTCAGACGCTGATTCCAATTGATTCAACGGGTTTCGTTTCATTAAAAGATTTTCCCTCGTCCCGTTTTTCACAGAAACGATTTTCGAAGACATTTGTGTTTCTCCATCCTTCAGTTTTTGAAATGCTATCTGCTCTAGATGCTCTGCAGAATTACTACAAATTTTAATACATTTACTACGATTTTCTTCACTTTTGTCCTCGCCAACCTTCTCTTTCTGGGGGCTCGGATCATTCCAATTCTCGGGGATGAGTTTCTCGGAGCGATTGTCAAATTTCCAGGACCTTTTGAAATTCCTGACAATGCTTGCACTTTTGGGTTTGATAATTTTTGATCGGTTCCTGATTTTAAAAGATTTTGTAAGATCTTTCGTTTGGTTAGCCTTAGGGTCAGCTCTTGTGATAATCTCCTCATTGCAGCAACCACATGGACATTTCATGGCACTAAAACCAGCTGAAGTTTCAGCCCTACGGACTTTCCGCTTTTTATTGTCCCCACTCCCCATCGAATTTGCAATCGGAACGATTTCCTCAAATCCTGGATCTGTAATCGTGATTTTCGGATTATCGCCATCCGATACACTTTCACAACTAAATCCGCGTTCAGATTTTAATTCCGACAAGTGATACCTTTTGAGGGAATTATTGTTTGATTGGGTGACATAGGAAGTATTTGTAGAACCAATATTATTAGTACGGTTCAATTCTTGGTTAGCGGATGTATTTAAATGGTTTTTGTAGGCTACTGGCATCGATCTCTCATCACTTTCAGATTCAGAATCCAAACCAATAACGTAGTCCCCCGTACTTTCTTCAACAAAATTCTCGTCACTGGAAAAAGTCAACTTTGTATCTTTGTAGGTCAAATTATCTTCGTCGCCGAGAAATTTTGATTTTTTCTTTTTAGTTTTCAAATTAGGATTCTTATGATTCTGATCAATAAAATAACTACTGCTTAATATGATTCTAAACCCGGGTGACTTCGCTCTCTCACTAGAGCTACTTTCTTCTTTTGAACTTAAGTAATTCGATCTCAACTTGACTTTCTTCTTGCAACTTAATTTCTGATAATTTGCAGTTTCGGGAACTCCTTTATTCCAGTTAGGTTGGTTTTTATTACGGTTTAACTGTGCTTCATTTCTAGACCTTCTAGAAGTTTTTCTGGTCGGGATTTGGCTCTGAGGAATATCAATTTGGGCTTTTAGTTCAGGTTTTGATTCATTCAAAGCTTCTTCAGATTTCTGTTGCTCTAGAAGGGCAAGCATGTCCGTACTGTCTCTCTGGTCCCTCTCACACTTTTCCAAAGTTTTCGTCGAGTCCTGATGCACGTCCATAGCTGAACAGATATTACGGCCGAGTGCTTGCTTGATATTTCGGTACTCATCGACCCGGCTTCTCAAAATGGCTTGCACGATATTTGCGTAATTGCAGTTAAAATCGTCGATATTAATCGCACTTTTTTCCCTGGTTGGGTCTCCTTGAATTTCAGAAGCGTCAAGGTCTTGAGACCTTTTCGCATCGGTTTCTTCCGAGATCGGCTTATCAAAATTGGCTTTCTTGCTATTTTCTTCGACTGATTTGTTCAGTTCCTGGTCGGGTCCATTAAGCACTATGGCCTTTATCCTAGAATATTGGTCGGCTCCACAGTTTAGCAAGCCTTGAATTATGTTGGCGTAGCTGATCAAAAAACTGTCAAAGTCGGACTCGGCCTTCGTCAAACAACTGCCGATCGACTCGAAGCACGTTTTAGCATTTTCGACAATGTTAGGCTCAACCTTATTCGGAGCCAGTTTTTCTTTTTTGACCGTAAAATAGAGAACTTGCATCGGGACAGGCGGTGGTGGTGGTAGTGTAAGTGATGACAAGGGTTCCGGTTCTAAAGAAGAGGTTAAATTTGTTATTGGCCGTGAATTATCAAGATGCAGTTTGCTGGGTTCACGTTTCTCTTGAAGATTTAACTGTTTCGATTCGTTTGGAAGAATTTCTCTGTCCATATTTTGGAATTGCACCACAGTTTCAGAACAATCACGTGACTTGTTCTCTAAGAGATTTGGATGATCTGGAATTTCTTTCAGTTCTTCAGAAAATGGGGAATTTTGAGAAATGCGATCAGAGTACAATAAATCGCCCGAGAGACGCGTTCTGACAACATCGATCATACTGGGTAAGGGCAAATTCTTACCAGGTTGAGGCAGTGGATTTTTAGGCTCGGATAATTCTGTCGAAGATATTAATTGTTCATTGGCGACTGGAAATAGCTCTTGTTTATTCAGTGCGGTTTTAACTGGTCCAATCGGAAGGTTTTTCGAATTTACTTTTTCCTCGGGATTCGAATCAATACTTGTAGAATCGGCCGTTGCAACCAACTTTACGCTCTCGGCCGATCCAGGAGGACGATTGCAATAGCGTGGAAACAAGTCATCCAGTTCCCAACTTGTGGTTCCAGAATAAGCCGTCATACATTCTTTCTTGGATAATCTTCGAAATCGGTCGCTAATCTTGGGTTTGTTGCTCTTAAGAAAAGACTGTCGCCACAAACTCTTGCTCATTCTTTCTTCTAACTTTTTCTTTAATTCTACGTAGGCTCTCATCAATGTTTCCTCTTTGGAGAGGGCTTCATCTTCCTGGCTAGCAACATGCGACACAGACTGAGAGCCGCTGGTACAAGTTATCGAACTATTCAGGGAAGAATCTTTATCGATAGAGTTTAGCGGAAAATCATTCATCTGATCTGAACTTTTCTCCTCTTCACTTCTAGAAATCGTTTCAAGGCATTTCGTTACAACATTAATTACTTCGTGTTCATTTAATTCCTGCTGTGCTTCGGAGCTTTCACCAATTTTTGCAGGGGCCGCATCTGGCTCTAGAAATGGTTCCGGAGGACAAGTTGGAGTTTCCGGTCTATAGATTTCAGTCGTGTACCCCTGGGGCATAGAATTTACGAACTGATTGCCACAATTTGAAAACGGAAGGGGTGAATTCTCCAGATTGACATCATATATCTGTGGTTTTGGTGGTTGGATCTGCGAAAAATGGTCCAATGTTTTAGCGCTGTCATTTTTAGATGCTTCCGTTGCAATGTTTAAAGATTTGGCGTTGTGAGTTGAAGCTGTGATTGGGTTCCTAGTAAAATTGGTCAGCGTCTGAGTTGTATCGAAACTAGGAACCATTGGGGTCCGATTTTTGGGTGGCCTCCCCCGGGGTCTTGGGATACCTTTTGGCACTGCGAATTTCTTTTTGGTGTATTTGTCTGCTTCATCAGAACGCTCTCTTTTCAATCGATGTTTTTTTTGGGTTCCAACTTTGGTTTCTGCATCTTCATAATTGTCTGCATTTTTTCCAAACACTCCGTTTACAGTTCCATAGCTTCCAGGCGGTTCGATCCACGGAGAAGCCGAGTATTTCATCGTGGGACTACTGTTTGAGTAAACGTCTTCAGAATAGGCGAAATCGCTCCCAATAATTCCCTGTTCAGATAAAAATGGGGTTTGATTCAATTCTGACACGCCACCCCCAGCAGACTGACCCTGGCAATGATTAAAAGGAACCATGTTGTTCTCAGTTCCGAGTCCAAATCCGTTATTTACTCGGTTCATCTCTGCAGAAGACGTTGGAATGAAAAATTGATTTTGAGCCAAAGAGAAAATCGACGCAGGAGGAGCTCTACTATTGTTATTGGAAATATCCAATAGGGGAGTCAGCTGATGCGGTTGCTGGGAAACAAGCGTTTGGCTTGGATCAAGTGACTTCATATTTACTTGGGTTTGGTCTTCGTGGGAATATTCCATTGGCATGGCGGCTGAAGCATTATTCTGAAAATATTGGTCAAAAATTAAATTGCTTTCTGGGAAATAAGTCAAGTCATTGGTCAAGAGACTCGACGTGAATAAGGGATCCAAATCGGAAAAAAGAAAAGATTCTTCATTTGCCATTCCTGAATTTGATTGGCCAAAGAAATCAACGGCTTTCAAGGCAGCGTTCACTGTTGTTGTGCTCGATGGGGCCATGACTAATCGGGTTGAATGGTCCTCATTTTCTCTTTTAACATGGTTAAACTGGCCTCTAATGGGGGATTTAATGCTGCTGGCCTCGATCTGACTATAAAACCCCATTTGGGTGTCCTGGCTTTCCACCTTGCAGATAACTGGGCCATCGGCAATACGGGTGGTCATTTGGGATCGGACAGGAAACTCTTCTGTCATAGATTTTGTTTGATCTTCCATCTGAGGTGTGTGCAATTGTTGTCTATCGACGTTTGAAACGGAACCATTTTCAGTTGAATTATTCGAAGACGTCAAAGCTCTTGGATTTTCCAGTAACTTCTCGAAAGATTGCTTATCCGGTTGGCTATAATTACCTGTCATTATTTGGTGGTTGCTTTGTTGGTCCAGGTTCACTGCCTTCGGGTTTAGATCCGAATGAAATGGGTCATAAACTGCAAAGCCCTTTTGTGAGTTTTGCGACCAAGTCATAATATTTGCAGAATTATTCGAGTTATAAACAGTTTGGGTTGCGTCAATGGAAAGAGGAGGGGTATCTTTGGTATGCACTGATTGGAAGGGGTGAGATTCTGAAGAAGAAAATCTGTTGTTTGATTGGGATAATTCGGCTGTATTTGCTTGAGGTTGGTGTCTCTTTATGGTCACGTTTTGAGGGACAAAATCCGATTGGTGGATTTTGTTTTGCGCTTTCTGAGGTTCTGAATCTTCTCCTTTGTCGAATGTTGTCAGATTTCTTTTTCTCTGAGATTCTTTTGTAGACAATAAAGTTGATGTTGCTTTAGTCGTTGTAGTTGCTGTCGTCATGTTGATAGATTGATCTGCACCTTTCGACCTTAATTTATATGGGGTATTATTTAAAAAACTTGAAAGGCCCCGGCTGTAGCCAGCTTGTGAATTAAACCTTGGAATGTTGGAGACCATGGGGAAAGGAGAGTGTGTTGTCTCCCTGAGGGGGCTAGATTTGGTCATCGGGAAACTAGCATCATAGTAACTGAATGCCTGGCATTGATTTTGAGTTGGTTTTTGGAAGTGAGAGATAATATTTTGGTTTTGGGAACAAAACCGAGGGTCGGTCTGAGGAAGAGGAGAGGGTAGTTTTCTTTGGGGTTTTGTTTCGTTATGAACGTTTTCGAAAAGGGATTTTCTTGGAAAAGAATTTCGAGTACTTGGGAATAAATAATCGTTTGACCGGTTTGGGACTAAATCGAATTTTGACGGATTAACCACGGATTGTCTCACTGGATTATAACAAACAGAAAAATTCTGCATCAAATTGTGTTCTTTATTGGTCCCTTCGGAGTTTGGGTTCGATCTTTTCTCTGGGTTGCAATGGGAAGACAATCTACCAAGATTTGGATCTGGGTGAGTCATTCTTTGCGATATCGTCCCTTTGATGGCAACTGGGTTGGAATATAAATGGCTGTCTTGGGCCAAGTTTTGACGGAAGGAATTGGAAGGGTTTTGGTACGATGAACTTATTCCTGGGTTGCCGTAGGTCTGAAGTAAATAATATTTTCCCTGGCCCATTGTTTGGTCCGTATTATGTGACCATCTTAATAGACCAGAAGATGCAGGTCGATTCAAATTTTGTTGAAATGACTGGATAGAATAGACATCCGATGGGTGAATGGAAAATGGTGTATTAGAGACATTGGTCGGTCGATTGCAAACATTAGTTTGCCTCAGAGGGGTGTTGCCCGAGTAGTGACTGGATTTCACTGACGAAGAATCGGGTCTTTTAGAATTGGAAAATTGGTAATTCGAAAATCCAGAATGGACTTCTTCGACTGTCAGAAATGAAGATAGATTATTAGTTTCTGAAGTTTCTTTCGCCATTTTGGCTGGCATTGATAATTGAACAACCCCTGATTGATTGATCTGTGGGTATCTATTTGCTGTAATGGGCTGAATTAAATTCTGTGTATTTAAATTAGTCTTGGGAACTATTGAACGAGTATCGATTTGATTTAAGGGGTTTTGATTAGTGTTGATCTCAGCTTGATTGGTTTTACTCAAGTTGCTCAAAGAATTTGTACGATTATCTCTGCCAAATTTATTTCGAAACGAGATCAGACCAGAATTATGGAATTGGTTTTTAGTTCTCGGATCGACAATTATGTTTAGTCTTTCATTGTTAAAGTCAAAAGTTCTGTTGTGTTCAGGAATGGATTGACAGGAGTCTGAACCCTGTTCTCGGACCCTAACCTGCTTTAAAGCAGCCCCGTGGTTTATTGATGTCGGGGGTAAAGGGGTCTGCAGCTGGGGTTTTATTTGACCGTTCCTAGCAAAAATCATTTCAGTAACATTGACATCCGGGCACTTTTGGCTCACTTTAAGGCTTATTCCGTTATCATGTTCCAAAAAATTAATTCTGTTTTCTGGCGAGTTTGCGTTATTCGGCTTCGCGTTAGTTGTTTCAACTGGAAATATTTTTATTGGAAAGGTTTTAGTTTTAAAATGGTTCAGAACTTCTTTACTCGTCCCATTAAGGGTTAATTCCTGGAGATTTTTCACAGAAGTTCCAGGATGAGATTCCGTTGACATTTCCGTTTTTTCTTGCGGTTCTTTTGGATGGGGTGTTAAGTCATATAAGGCAGAGATTTCTGGAATGTTCTTTCTTGGTTTTATGTTTTCCGGTAGAACTTGACTCACTGAAGAATTGGTGTCAATCTGCACTTGGCCGAATTCTTCGATTTTGCTTGCATTCTTAATTTCGTACGTTTCTGTTTTTTGTACTGGAATTCTTAAAGCAGGTTTTTGGGGACTTGAAAAATATTTCCCGTCAAGAATTTCTTCAGAAATACAAGTGGAGATTCGTTTTTTGGAATAATTGAGTTGTTTTTTATCTGTCGGCAGACCAGAAGGTAATTTGGTGATCTCTTTGGAATTCTTTTGCTTTTGATGATCACTAATTGGAAAATTACTTTCATATTGGTTCTGAGATAAATTGTCTTCTCTTGTTTTATTGAAGTTGTCTTTTTCAAAAACAGTTATTTTTGAAATATTCTTCGGGTCAAACTCGGTCTTTGCATCAGATTCTGATTTTTCTTGATCCAGACAGTTGTTCTGATTTCTGTTAGTCGAGATGGCACTTGATGGAGCCCGGTTGGATTCTTTGAGAGCCTTGTCGGACTCGTGGGGAGCCTGGTCGGATTCTTTGAGAGCCTGGTTGGATTCTTTGAGAGCCTGGTTGGATTCTTTGAGAGCCTGGTTGGACTCGTGGGGAGCCTGGTTGGACTCGTGGGGAGCCTGGTTGGACTCACAAGGAGCCTGGTTGGACTCACAAGGAGCCTGGTTGGACTCACAAGGAGCCTTGGTGGATTCTTGGAGGGCCTGATCGGACTTGCGGAGAGCCTGGTCGGACTCGCGGAGAGCCAGGTCGGACTCGCGAAGAGCAAAGTAGGACTCGCGAAGAGCAAGGTCGGACTCGCGAGAAGCATTGTCGGACTCGCGAGGAGCATTGTCGGACTCGCGGAGAGCCAGGTCGGACTCGCGAGGAGCATTGTCGGACTCGCGAGGAGCATTGTCGGACTCGCGGAGAGCCACGTTTGACTCGTGAGGAGCATTGTCGGACTCGCGGAGAGCCACATTGGA
>JAUZSX010298237.1:0-13368 GCA_034780655.1 Idiosepius hallami
TTTATATGTGTGTGCGTGTGTGTGTGTGTTTGTGTACACATATACACACGTCAGCAAACAAACAAAGAATGTAAAAGCATCATATATATATGCATATATATGTATGTGTGTATTTTCATATATGTGTATATATATATATATATATATATTTATATATATATATATATGTTTGTATGTTTGTACGTATGTATGTATGTATAAACATATAGACTAAATGGCTATAAAAATGAAAGGTTGCATAAAAAAGGGGAAGACTAAACCGAATTAGATTAAAATCCTTTCATTTATTTGCATTCGAATTTCAAAGCAGATTATGTATTTTTATAAAGAATGCTAATCTCTTTGTATCTCTGTATATTTTTCTGGGATTTTAAGAAGGATTTTACCGATGATGAAGCTCAAAGATGAAGGGTTATGGCTGAATGTTTGATGTATATTGCAAAAATATAATTGCATCGTTAACGATTTGAATTCCCAACTCTATGTCTAAAGGAATATTTATTTTATCAATTATATCATTGGTCTGCAAGACACACGCATCAATAACGATCGTTGATCTCTGAATCATTGTTTACATGATCGTATACTTTGCTTAGCCTGAGTTTACAAAGCTCCTCATTGTATTAGATTTTTTGTTCTGCAACCTACACTTAGGGAGGTATAACAAACGTAACCTGTAGTTCCATATATAAAGAGCCTTAAAAAAGTAGCCTGTGATCCGAAAGGACTATATAGGGATAGGTTTTTCATTCAGTGACCTACACTTAGAGAGGAACAACAAACGTAGCCTTTGTTTCCATGGATTTTTATTTCTTTATATTTTTCATTCTGTGACCTACACTTAGAGAGGTACAACAAACGCGGCCTTTGTTCCCAAAGATCTTTATTGCATTAAATTTTTCATTCTGTGACCTACACTTAGAGAGGAACAACAAACGCGGCCTTTGTTCCCAAAGGTCTTTATTGCATTAAATTTTTCATTCTGTGACCTACACTTAGAAAAGTACAAAAAACGTAGCCTGTGGACCCAAAGTTCTGTATCGTAATAATTTTCATTCTTTATCCTACACTTAGAGAGCCATAACAAACGTTGCCTGCATTCCCACAGGTCTACATCACATTAGATTTTTCATTCTGTGGCCTAGACTTAGACTCTGGAATCATTGAACGTGAGTTCAAATCCCAGTCAAAACCATTACATTTAAATTTAGCTACCCCAGGCAGATGGGGCTCATTACCTCGGTAGAGGAAATTATCTAAGTGAAGGGCAACACTGAATGCAAAAAGCCCATTTATTTAGAGCACGTAAAAATGTCTTGTGCCTAACTTGGTTAGATGCTCTACCAATTAAATATAATATACATTCGTATTATTTTGTAGACTTTGTAATATACACCAAATGATATGTATTAGATATATATATATATATTAGAGGTGTTCTAGTTTATTCATGCAATGTTGAAGAGAAGAAAAAAAAATTATTTAGGGTCTCGGATTTGGAATTTTACCAAATTCTAAATCTTTTTGTTGCTCTGGGAATTCAAAGACTTAAAAATGGAAAGTTTATTTCTATCTTGGATTTCAATTCATCTATTTTCAGTTGTGATTTCAAATAAAATCTTTTCGATAGAAAAACTTTCAACTAATTTCATGATTTTGTTTACCTTTTCTGTTTTTTAATAATATTTTTTTTTCTATCTGTTCATTTTTTTTATTATTGTTATTCCCATTTGGGCAGCAAAGTTGGAGCTTTGGTAAAAGCTTGGGTTCTGGAATAGAACTACGCCATATGAAAACCCAGTAAAAAAAAAGCATTGTATTCTCCTTAAAAATGTCCTTGTGCCAAACTTGGTTGGTGCTGCTCACCAATTATATATATATAATATTATTTCAATTTTTTCTTAATATTATTATACTTATTCTTGTACTTGTTGTTCTTTTTTTATCTTCTATTTGTTCTTCTTTTTTCTCGTCTACTGTTTCTTGTTCTTCATCTTATTAATCCTCTCCTTCTTTGTCTCTCACGTCATTTTCTTTTTCACCTTCTTCTTTGTCTGTCTTTATTTTCATCTTTTTTTATCCTTCTACTTCTTCTGTCCCCTCTTCATCTGATTCTTCGTTTCCTTTTTCTACTTCTTAACATTCATTTTTATTAGTCTCTACCTGCTTCTTCTTCTTCTTCTTCTTCTTCTTTAACAAATATAAAGACTATACACCTCATGATTATATACAAATTATTAGACCTTGTCTCAAACACTACATTTAACAGATATATATATATATACATTAGAACTATCGACTGCAAAATACTTATTAAAAAAATATCAAGTTTAACCTCAGGGGTTTTGAAAATAGTAAATTCACCAAATATAAAGGTGAGAACTATAATCCGCATCATAAATACACAAAATCATGTTACGATAATTTGTACTTCAAATAAGAAACCCTCTCATTATTGGTTGAACCAAATTTTAGAAGCAAATACTCCAATATAATTATTGATAAGGTAGCTTTATCTAATCTATTTCTGATTATGTAAACACTAGAAGTGTATGATGTTGGTAATTACAAAGAGATATTCAGATCCAGGCATCAATCAAAATTGACCTTTTAAAACTAGAAAAACATTTGGATGAATGAACTGATACCTAATCCATCTTTTTTTAATGTGACCGAGCATGCTTGACCTCTGTCTCCATAGACAATCAAGCACTGCAAATTTAAGTATCCAAGTGTCATACATTGAACCTTATAATCTTCCCAAGAAAGGAGAAAAGGAAATAGTTTTATAGTGAAAGAAAAAAAAAGCACTAGCGCTAAGGAAATGATAAATAGATATTAGTGACCATAGGTCTTCCGATCGACATTAATCACATCCGCTTGAACGATCACTAAAATGTGATATAAAAATAGCAAAGAATAGAAACATAGAAATTTTCTACTTGCCTATGACCCTTAAACCGAAAGAGCAGATATGCGTGTCTGGTTATTCCATATCGGATCCGTATGGTATTTGATAAACTTTTACATTTCACCCATTAATTTAGTATTATTTGTAAAGTAAATAAGACCTGTCAAGAATATGCTTAATATTCGCTTAATAAAATTCTATCGTGTTTGCTCCATATCTGGCTTTATCAGTAGGCCAGCCGACCCGATTTGACGGAGTGACCGAAATGAAGATTTTAGTAAATGCAGCTAAAAATTTTATTTGAATTATTGGGGTTACTGAGTTTTATCCAGGTTCTAGGTACGTGTTGTGGTCGAGTGTGGTGTTGTAGAAAGTGTAGTTATTAAATATAAGAAACAAAACGACAGTATTAAGGTTTAACAAATATATTAACAAAAGGTACATAAATAGAGGCATATAGACTGGCAGCATAGCGGCTCCTGGCTGCTATGCTGTAATCCTACTTCTTTTTCTCTCTGGGTCACGAGAGAGATCACATTTATAGTTATTGAAAGAGTTCCTTCTGTGGTGTGTTTCACCAATAACAGTACGAAAATCAAAGATTTAGTCTAAATACGGGAATATATATGATAAGTATGAGATGGTTTCCAAAAATAATGCCCTCTACGTTTTTCCTTGCCTAATGGAAGAGGATTGCAAATTAAATTTTTATTATGAGTAAAATTATGTATTTTAAGTTGAGTATACTTAGGAAGAATATTGGGCTATGCATTTATGACCTGAAAGCTTGATCTCCGTGTTGCGGACATTGATGGCGTGAAACACTAAGATAGCAGTTGTTATGAATTAGCAGTTGTTATTGAATTCATCCGTACAGAATAAAAATGGAACAAGTCAAAATTTTCAGGCACATGTTGAACGTTAATGAAGCTGATGCAGTTGTTGTCAGCACTGGAGATTTTTTTCGTCGATTTTAGAGTTGGAACACAGATTTGAGTGACAGACCTTGATCAGGACGCGAAAAATGGACCGTCTCGTTCATTGCTTGCAAAACTGTTTTTCATACTGGTGGTTGAAGGTGACGAGAGAATGCCAGTCACTAAAGTATTTTGTTTATGGTGGACATGGCTGCGTGACCACCACGCACACACGCTTGTCCCACAACCACAATGCGGCTGAAAACAGATAAGTAGGCAGCTTCTTTAACGTTTGTTGCATCAGGCTGCTGGGTTCATAGTTTATCAAGACCCGTCTTGTCACCTTCCCAACAAGCGCTGCACTCTTCCGTTGGAGCTGGGATGCTCCACCTTTGGGGCCGTGTTGGTTTAATTTTCAGGTTTTTTCATTTACCACATATGCAACGATACTGGTGTTGCATAAGTAGAAAAATAGATCTAGGGAGATTTAAATGTCTTACGTCTCAAAGATACCATTCCTGTCTCGGTAGCTTTTGAACTTTCGAACAATAACAATAAATAATAAGTTATTGTTTTGGGGAAGGAAAACCTTCTCTTGCCTTCTAGGGCTTGGGTAACACTCCCCGTTGTTATTGAGTTTAAGATTAAACAGAGACCCCCAGTCCTAACCCAGTGGTGGGGGTAACTATTATCAAAGATTTTTCACATTGGTGAAAAGTGTGAGGAAGGAGGGTAGGGAGGGAAAAGGCCTTTCAGTTTAAATGCTTGATGCACTCGGCTGATCATACCAAAATTGTCGACTAGCCTTGTACAGTATCTGATATTCATAATTCATCCCCCATCTTAGTCCTAACTAGTCTCTACTTTGCTTAACCTTGATTATCTGGCGGGAACCGGTGTCTTTAACATATCCCATACTAAATACTACGTGACATAAATTTTAGAATAAACCACATATTAGATTCAATAATATTAAGTTCTAACGTCAGTACATTTTTGTTGTATTGTTTGTTGTACAGCATATAAACCTTTTTATTTCGAGTAATTTAATGCCAAGAACAATCAGTTTTTGATTAATGTTTATTTTTGTTAACACTTATCCATACCTTTCCAATAATGAACAAAATATAACTGGGATTCGAACTCGTGTACTACGACTTCCAATAATCTTTAAAGCATATAATAGTTTTAATATCAATATATTTTTTTGTGTGAAAGTTTGTTTTATGGCATATCGAGCTTTTTAGGTAATTCAATGATGGTAACCATCAGCTTTTGACGAGCGTTATTTTAGTTCACACGTAATTCATACCTTTCCCAACGGCGTTAGTCCAATAAAAAATGCAAATGAAACGACTTGGATTCGAACTCCTGTATTACGATTCCGATGACCAACTGCCTACTCTCCCAAATGAAATTCCCAATAAGTGTATAATAGTCCTAATATCAGTACTTTTTTGTGTTAGTAATACTATTATCAATAACGACACAAGAATTATTAATCGTGGTAATAATAATCATATATTCGATACATTAGATTATCTCCTAGCAAATACACTCTCTATGAAGTAGGCTAGTTCCATTAAGCTGTGTGATATTCACAGGGATTGACGAACCAGCAGCAGGTATTAAAAGCTAAATTAGATAGGAGGGCCAGCCAGAAGACACTTAAAAAGTTGAAACGCTAAATTACAGGTTAAAATAACTGATAATCTTTAAACGGCGTCTTCGTGCACACAGTTTGAATATTCATTCTGTGTGACAATGTGTATGTATGTGCATTGATAGAATAGATAGTACGTTTATGTGCAATATGTTCCTAGTGTTTGATACATGACAGTGCATCTCGCACTTAAGCGTGAGCTGTTTATGAAAGGAAATGAAATATCAACAGCTTTCAACAGATTGACTATCCGTGTGCGAGTGTGTGTGTGTGTGTATGTGTGTGTGTGTATGTGTGTGTGTGTGTGTGTGTGAATTTTAGTACGTTGGTCGTTCCGAATGTAATACCACTTCTTTCAAAATTTGTTCATTAAAAGTTACAGACCCCCGAAGACGGGAGTGTTAAAACTAGCGACCTTCTCTGCTCCAGAATTTAATTGTATATGATAATTATCATATACATTATAATTACATTATATATTTTATAAGGTTAAAACTACGGACCTTCTCTGCTCCAGAGTTTATTTGTATATAATTATTATTATATACATTATAATTATATTATATATTTCATAATGTTAAAACTAGCGCCCTTCTCTGATCCAGAGTTTATTTTTTTATACGATAATTGTTCCAAAACTAATGCCGCAAATTTAAAAAAAAAGTATTTTTTAGAAGTTGAAGACTGAAAAGACTGAGATTTGCTACCATTAAAAAAATACGCTTTGTGCTCCGAATTTATTTTTCCACTAAATAATCACTATTATTAATGGACTCTCACCAATGATTAACAAGACGTTCCATTTCAGCGTTTAGGACTCGCTTTGTCAAATACATCTCTATCGCTGCAAAGTCGTCCTTAGGCCCCCGCAAACCCTGCAACTGCATGGGGCACAAGCTCCCTAGGGACCCCAACACTTGTTGGCTTTACAGATCTTTTATAGTAAAAAAAATGACCGCTATAATTATTCATTAGGATTAAGTAGAAAATCCTTATTACACTTATATGTTGAAATATATATCTTACAATCCATCTCTCTCTGTCAGTCTCCATATATTTGTATATCATATTTACTTGGTGAGCACCCCCAAGTTTGGAACAAGGCCATTTTTCCGTGCTCTTCCCCGGGCTTTATATATTCGGTGTCACCCTTCACCTAGATGAACTGCTCTCCCAAACTAACGAGCCCCATCAGCCCAAGGCTGCTAAATTGAAAGTAATGGTTTTGACCGGGATTATATTTGTATATTTATGTATAGACTTTGATCGAAGCTTACTGGTATAGTATGAGGTGGGTGTGTGAGTTGCCTTTTAAGGTAAAGGGCCGTTAGGCGCATTTTGTGTCGGGGCCGCTATGTGGCTAAGCACGGCACTGCTGCTCAGAAATCGAGGAACCCTTCTGCGCTGACATCAATGGAATAGGAGGAATCAGTGCTTATAAGTATATTATATTTACTTGGTCGAGCACCAACCCATGTTAGGCACAAGACCATTTTTACGTACTCTACATACCAAGGCTTTTTGCATTCAGTGTTGCTCTTCAATTACATGGGATGCTCTCTCGAGTGAATGCGCCCTATCTGCCTGAGAAATCTGAAGGTGAATGTAAAGGTTTTGATTGGGATTTGAACTTGGGTACTACGAGTCTAGTCTTTCACTAATGCTCCACCCTCGCTGACTATAAGCTATTAAGTATATGTATACACAAAAATTAATATCTTCCTACTCGCCTAAAAATAAAAACACAAACAACAAAAATAAATGAATAATTAAATAATATCAATGTTAATAATAATAATAATAATAATAATAATAGTAATAATAATAATAATTATTATTATTATTATATTTATTATTATTATTATTATTGTTGTTGTTATTATAGTGATAATAATAGTAATTATAATAATGATATAAATAAACCATTATAAATATATAGGATCTTTTCTAGAAGGGTTAGGGTTACTAATGTAAAAATCGGAATTCTAAAAATAATACCACCGCCACGAGGAAGTAACCCGGTAGGTCAGTTTACCCGCGCATGCGCCCATAACACTCAATATTTTGGAGTGAGTCGCTCTCGTCTCAGGTGGCTCAGTGTTAGGGTTAGGGTTAGGTTAGAGTTTAAGGTTAAGGTTAGGGTTAGGGTAAATAAAACACACTTTTACTTTTACTTTTGCTTTTTTTGAGTAATTGGGTGGCGGGGGTATTTTTTTGGCAGGGGTCTTCTAGAAAAGATCCAATATATAAAATAAAAATAATAAAATAAAACAAAATGAACTAAAAAAAAGTGAACAGATAAATATAGCAAATAGGTAATAGACATCTGGGACGATAACTCTCAGTTACCCCTACCTCAAATAACATCAATAACGACATAAATTAAAATCACTACAAAAGAAATATAAAAACAAGTAAACAACCATTCTCCAAGAATAATGAATAAATAAATAATAAAATAATATATAAATAGTGATGAAATATATTATAAAATACTATAAGTCCCATCACGCAATCCACAATGGACATCATTGATCATACTATTCATCATAGTTCATACATTAGATCAATACGACGTATTTTAAATAAGTAATGAGAAAATGTTATGAGAGATTTTATTCATTTTCATAAGCTTCCAAAACTTTGTCCTCTGCAAAATAACGACCTTCATCATCTACTCACTACGTCAATCCTGAAAGACCCCGCCCCTCAAAGTGCTTCTTCAACTGGTCTATCAATGCCTATTTCAGCGCCTCTATTGACTGATTCCCCGAGGGCTTTTTTTCAGGAAGAAGTCTCATGGGACTGGGTTAGGGATAGAAAGTGTGTGTTGTACCACTCTGATCCCCCTGTCATCCATCCTCGTATGTTCAATAAGTATGTAAGAAATATAGTAGATTATTCAACTATGTACTTCACAGTATAGTAGCAGTTTGATCATTACTTATTTTCTCATTACTTATTGAACAAACAACGAATGTGGACAGGCAGGCACCGTATAATGTATATCTATCTATCTATCTATCTATCTATTTATCTATCTATGTGATAGAAAATAATTAAAAAAAAAACAAAAAAAACAAGAATGTATATTAGTGCCAACGCGCTTTGGATGTTTTTCCTACTTCAGGGCACATTTCTTATTATTATTGTTGTTATTACTTTGTCCATTAGGTCTTGTTAGGGACAACGTATTCTACTTATTATAATAACACACACACACACACACACACACACACACATATATATATATATATATATATATATATATATATATATTATAGTGCTCTATCTATCTATTTAGCTATCAACACACACACACACATATATATATATGTATATACATGTGTGTGTATAGATAGATAGATAGATAGATAGATGGATTTATTATTTTTATTTTATTTATGTATTAATGATAATATAGTGTTTTTAGTTATTATCCTTAACACTTCATTCAAGCATCGTTGATATGCATGTGATTATATTCAAAATGCAAAACTTTTTGACAGCAAAATTATTGAATTTGTTGCAATATTTAAAAAATAAATCTCAGTATCATTATAAAGAGAGGAATATTAAAAAGTTTGTATTTGTCTTGTCATGCCTTTCTTCAAAAATAGAGATTGTTTTATTGTGTGTGGGGGATTTTTTTCTTTCTAAATTTACGTAAATAGAAGAATTCATACATTATTTTATTCTTATTTATTAGTAGTTATTTCTCTCTTAAAAAAGAAAAAAACTCGATGTTCTATAATAATAATAATAATGTTTTATTATTCTGTTATTCTTTCCTTTTCTTTCGTTCTCTCTTTCTTTACAGGCTTCACTAACTGACATTATTCAAGAGAGGAAAACGTGATTTAAACTCGTGTTAATGGCTAAATGCGGAGAAAGAATGAAAAGATATGCAATACGCATGCGCATAATTTCGTAGGGTTCAACAAGATGCAGTCATCAAATATTAACCTTTATTTCATCAACCATAGAAATTTCGTTAAATTTGTTGAAGACCAACGCGTTTTGGGGTTGTGTAAAAAATGGAATGGAGAAAATGAAATGGAAATAAAGGGCAAAGATCCGGCAATTGAATTAACCAAAACACGATAAAATATAAATTTAAACCTAACCCTGACTCTAACCCTAACATAACTCTAACCCTAACCTCTCCTTCTATGGTTTAAAAAGTATTGAGTTTGTTTAAATGAATAATTTTAATGTTGTGCTTTATTGAAGGTAAATTAGGTAAATGAATATCAAAATTCCAACCTTTCGAAAGGGTATTGGTCTTATTATGAACGCAAATGGACTGACTAGGATTCGAAAACACCAATTGCGATTCCAAATCAACTGCCTACCCACTGCATCAAGTGGACTTTACCTTGCATCAAAATGACCTGTAAAAAGTTTTGTATCCCATTAAAGGCCAAAGAAACAAAGAAAAAATCGCACTTTCAATCAACAACGGATTATCTGTCAAATTATCCAATGCGGCTTCATTTAATAAACCCAAAGCGGATTAGGAAAAAGCAATGCATGGCAGCTGTATCACCGTAAATCAGAATACTTTTCCAACAAGCAAAAAGACAGAAGGAAGACATCTAATATACTATTAAAACTCTAATCGAGCGAGTTAGAACGCTACATTTGATTTTGAATCCAAGGGAATGAGCGTGACTAAATCAAGTAGGCTTAATATTTCCTGCAGAAAATATGAAATTGAACTGTGAACATTGGTATTCTTAAATGGTCATCCATCTAACTACTGGCCAATCTCGACGTTGCTTAACTTCGATAATATGACTGGACCCGGTGTCTGTAATGAAACTTGAGTGTATGAATAATTTCAGTCTTTTAGAACTGGTGATCCTTGCTTAAAACACATTTAAACACTGAGAAAATACGAAGAACTGTTTTTAAATTAAAAATAAACAAGTAAATAAATAACGGAGAAGCGTTTTTGAAAATTAAGAAAAAATAATTCATTTTCAAACACGAAGCATTTTTTTTAAAAATATATATTGGCAAGTTCCCGGCACCGGGCAAAGCCGGGAAATACTTCTAGAACAGATTATGAAGCCTTATCTTAAAGGATTCAAAGAAAGAATAAAGAATTGCTTTTCTTATTTTGAATGTTTCTTTAAACAATAATCGGTGTATCATTATTGAATCAATAGTTGCAAAATACTAAGATATTTATGCGTAACCCTGATAAATTAGTCCAAAACTGGACTTGTAGTTTGACAATGTATAAATATTTAACAAGTTTTAGACTGACAAGCTTTGACTTCTAATTCCAATTTTTCTTTGGAATTTTGTGTTAAAGAGAAAGTAAATATTTATATCTTATTTCGTGTCGTCTTTTTTTTTAAATATATAAGTTCGAAATTATAATGTCATGATAACGATTTGGTGTAAATTTTGTGATTGTCACCTGTTCCCGATTGTTTGTTTATAAGATTCCTTCGTTGCCCACGTTGCTTTAAGATCCACGGAACAAGGAATTAATAATCATTAACCCAAAGGAATGTTGATTTTTTTCATTTTCAAAGAAAAGGAAATTAATTGTTTTACATAATAACAAAATATTATGGAGACAAGCCAGTGTAACAGTAAGTTTTTTTCTGGCGGAAATTAAAGGAAAGCAAATACCGCAAGATTAGGTAAGGTTAGAGGTTAATGTTTTTAACTAGCGTAAATTTCGATAAAGTTTTTAAAGAATTAACTTTTTTATTCGGACTTCTCTCCTCATCTTCGTAAAAGACACACTGATATTTCAATCCTAATATGCTTTCTTAATGGAAAGTCTCTGAGTGACTATTTGGTAATATTTCTATGTCAGGGTCTGAAGTTGCAGGTTGAAATATCGTTGTCTGTGTGTCTTATTTTGCTTTAAGTCACCAGTGCCGATATATCGGTTCCTTATGGTCTAAAGTGTTGACAAACGTTATTTTTAAATGGCAAATACCCTAGTTTATTAAGTAAATACAAATTAATTGACTTATCTTTTATATTAATCAAACTTTAATCATTCAAAAAACTTTCTTTTTTTTTCCAGGAATGGGAGGACGATTTCCTAACATGGGATCCAATAGATTTTCATAACATAACAGCATTAAGAATCCCCTGTCACAAACTTTGGTTACCTGATATGGTTCTATATAATAAGTAAGTATAAACAAAAGTTAAGTGGTTGTTTGTATCTGTGAAATGTGTACCGCAATTGTCATTTCTATTAAAATAATAAGATATTTGAGTACATCTTAATTGTTAGATATTTATATATTTTTTAATTTCTTCACTCAATTTCTGAATTTCATAATTATTCGTTTTTAAAATAGCGTTGAGTTTAATTCACATCTTTGTTATTTGATGCAGAAATTTCCTTGTTTTTTTTTTTTTACAAATTTTTATGGTAAGTTTTGATGATGAAAATTAATCAAATTATTCTGAATACCATTCCGATACTTATTATTATATTATAGTTATTTCGCTTATTTTCCGGCGCCACTGCGGTAATTAAGAAAGTCTATTATATAAGCAAAGCAGTTAAAGCTTTTTTATACTAAATTCGTTTCTATATATTTTATTTTAAATTCATTTCTTAATCTTTTTATACTAAATTTATTTCTAATGTTTTTATATACTGAATTCATTTAAAATCATTTCTCTGGGGTAGATAAGGAAGCCTACAAAATAGGAAAACAGTACTTACCATATTGATATTTTAGCGACATGAATCAGTTTTTTTTAATGACGATTGATTGTTTTAATTATTGATTTTCGCTGATTATCGGGGGATAACACTGGTCAACAACAAATTTGTTGTCTGTATTTTAAGATGATTTAGGACAAATCTGTTGTGCTGAATCTAAAAATTACATTGGTTTTGCTCAATCATGTCAAATTTTTTAGCAATGGTCACACGTTTTTAAGCTTTTGCTTACGTGTATGCATATGTGGAGCATTTTGAAAGGAATCGATGAGGCTAAAAACCATGTTGATTAATTGCTTTGATTGGAAATAATTATTTCAATGACCAGAAGTATTCAAGTGTAATAATTCTGAGTGATGATATGCAATGACAAAAACCAGCTGAAAATACCATAAAAAATTTAATTGATTTTGTCACATAATCTGATTTCTTTCTTAAATCAACTGAGAACAAAAGCCTGACCCGATGGAAAGAAACGGATGCTATTTCCTGATTCAGCAGTGCAAAAGGACCCTAAATCATTTGTAGAAATATAGACAATATTCAAAAAATAAAAAACTGTTGTCCAGTGTAATTCATAAGAAAATCTAGCAAAGAACACAGTGCCGCTCATCTGGTTGGTCTATCAATATGAGGGCACCGAGAGAACGGGGCGCAAGTCGCTCAACTCTTGGCTTGGTTCGACTACTCCTGTTTCTGCCAGAGTCATCCACCAGCTTATTCTTAATGGTCACCCCTCCAGTTGCGTAGCGAGGGAGGTGCGGATGGGGCGGTCCGCTCCGGGCGGCACATGATAGGGGGCGGCATTTTGAGGGAGTAAAAATAGATAATAGAAAAAAAATAATAGTATGAAGCTAACAAAAATCTGAAATTTTATAACAAAAATGAGTTTGTGTTATGTGTGTTATTATACTATTTTTAAATGGAGTTTTTAACTGTCATCAGTCCATTGAAAATGAATATTTTAGGTTGAATATAGTTAGATCATTAATGAGTTTGTGTTATGTGTGTAATTATATTGTTTTAAACGGAGGTTTTAACTGTCATCAGTTCATTGAAAATAAATATTTTAGGTTGAATATAGTTAAATCATTAATGAGTTTGTGTTATGTGTGTAATTATACTGTTTTTAAACGGAGTTTTTAACTGTCATCAGTTCATTGAA
>JAUZSX010298248.1:0-13364 GCA_034780655.1 Idiosepius hallami
TCTTTATTTTTATATTTTTTTAATTTACGACGTTTCGATTAAAAAAATATAAAAATAAAGATGAGGACAATTGTCCGAAAAATTCTACTAAAAACGATTTAGTCATTTCATTCATTGGAACTAAATGGGTTATTATTTTCTACAGGAGAAGAAGAGGTTTTACTACACAACACATCTTGGTGGGCACAAGCAGCAGCAGTCAGTCCAGTAGTACCAACCAAGTTTTGGCACAAGGTCATTTTTTAGGTGAATGTGCAATGGTTTTGATTACACCAGTTTTCTTGTGTTATAATCAGGTAAACTGTAGAAAATAGTGAGCACGACTTTTTGCGTATGGTTGTTGCAACGATAAATAAATAATGGAAGAAGATGAAAATAATAATATTGAAAGGTTGAATAAATGAATGATAATAAAATGAATCAAATGATTTTGTTAAATATATGAAAATTGGTTTCAGCGAAGACAGCGAAGACGGAGAACTAACTAACTACACAGGGTGTCTAAAAATATGTACTCACAAACAAAAAAAAATCTAATCACAAATATGAATTAGAAGCTACTATTTCACTCATGTTCATAAATAGGCGCTTTAGCAAAACAAGGAAATGGAGAAATATTTTTTTTGCTCGGGGACTTTGCACCGGTTTCTAAGACAGCAATTTGATTTACTAGGGTTTAGGGTTCGGCCAAATTTCTCTATTTGATTGTTCTGCAAAAGCGCCGTGTAGTCTGCTTGGTCAGCAGCGAAAAGAGCAAACTAGTTTAATCTTGAATTTATGAAAACCAATGACAAAAAATAAAGAAACGCTTTTATTTTTAATTAAAAAAAAAGGTGTAAGTTCCTGTTGCTGAAAAGTGATTAAGCATGAAATGTGACATACAGTGGCGTAGCAAGGGAGGTGGGGTCCGCCCTGGGCGGCAAAATCGAGTTTGGGGGGGGCGTAAAAATAGAAAAGAAAAAAATTAATAGTAAAAAATCAACCAAAAATCTGAAATTCTATAACCATAATCATTTTTTCAGCTGCCACCATGTTTTATATGCGTTTTAAAACAGATTTTAATTGAATAATCAATAATCCAAAGGAAAATAAATATAATTAGATCCTTGATTGTAGTTCATGAAATTAGGGCTTTTGGAAATTTTGAACGTTAACAGATTGGTTTCATGGAGGGGGTGCAAATCAAATCTTCTGACGACCGCCCGGGCGGCAAAAACTGTTGCCAAACGCCACTGCAACTGCATGCATGTGCTGACTGCTAACGTTTGTTTTTCATGATTTTTAAAATTTTAATTTCAAATCATGGTAAGATCTCATGTAATAGTTAGGTGGAATTTTACATTTTTATTTTTAGGAGGTGCAACAGGTTTACGTACATCTGTAGTTTAGTCTACTTTTATGAAAAAGGAAATATTTTTAGCGCAAGCGGCGTTCGGTCTCGGGTAGAGACACTGACTGCTACTACTTACTATATCACGATAATGGAAAAGAAAAAATAACTAAAGTACGAGCAGCCAAAATTGCTGCTGATTATTTCTATAAAAAGCAAAATATTCTTTTAAATATATTTTTTACATTTCATTAAATGAACTTTTTAAATCTCGCCAAATTAGAGAACTCTTTCGAAGTAAAATAAAACTCATGCAAAAAAAAAAAATTATTTGTAACTCTGTATTACAGCGACGAGAATGGAAACTGAATTAATCCTTTCGACCCTAACTTATCAAAATTACCAAGTAGTCACTCAGAGAGCAGTTATATTAGGGGAACATAACATATTAGGATCAAAATGTTGGTGTTTCTTCTTTTGCCTTATGTTTTCATGGCCGATATATCGACCGGGTCTAAAGGGTTAAGAACTCAATAATTCGAACAATAAACAACTTTCCTTTAAATTCCTATTAATTTACCGTTTTTGTGTGTTAAATGAAAAAAAATGTAATAAGTAAATAAATCATTGTTTAAAAGAAAACTTCGCAACACAACATAAAATTAAGAGATTATTTATTTATATTTTCCCTTAATTTTGGCAGAAGTTTGTGGAATAAGATCAAAAATAAAATTGACTAAATTAATTTTTGAAATGTGAAGCCAAAAACCCAAAATACAATTTAACCCTTTCGGTCCTAATTGGCCGATATATCGGCCTTAGTAACGAAAGACAAAAAATGACAGTGACTTTTCGGTCTTTAATAGAACGCCTCTGAGTGACTACTTGGTAATATTGCTCAAGGACCAAAGATGAGGGTTGAAATATCGTTGTTTGTGTGTCTTTTTTTGTCTTAAGTTGCCAGGGCCGATATATCGGTTCTTTAGGGCTTAAAGAGTTAATGAATTACTTGAAAAATTTTTTTTTTTTTTAATCAAATTTTTCATGCAAAAATATTTTGGCAGTGTTTGTGTTGTTTTTGTTTACTATTGTTTGGGTTTTTTCTTATTTTATTTTTATTTATTTATTTGTTAATGTTTTGGTAATTCAGAGCTTTTTTTAAAGTTTCGTTTTTTTTTTTTTTTTGGTCATACAATTTTGGGTAGGTTTAATTTTTCTTTTGTTTTACTTACCACCATGACAGAAGACGGCAAAGACCACGGTGGAAAGCAGACAAGCCATATATAGTTTTTTTTTCTTTTTCTTCTGACCTGAACCAGATATCTTTTGGTTTGTTGCTGGTTGTTGCACAAATTATTAGCAATAAAGTCAGTTGTTGCTTCTGAATAGTTATTTAACGTCACATAACACAGCCATCACACACCACACACGAACGTAGAGAGAGCATAAAGGGAGCGTAAACATACTTTCACAAAAAAAACAACATTTAAAACACTTCCTTCCTCTGTTTATCTCTTTTGTAAACACACCCTGTCTCTTTCTCTGTCTATCTTTCTCTGTCTCTCTTTCTCTGTCTCTCTTTCCCTGTTATTCTCTCTTTCCCTGTCTTTCTCTCTTGTTTTTTTTTTAATTCTGCCAGTGGCTCTGACTCACCACACAGCACAGCTGAGGAGCTCTCTTCTCTTTCTCTATTTAATTTACCCTTTCTTTCTCTAATTCGCTCTCTTTTTTCGTATCTCTAATTAATTCATCATTCTTTCTCTAATCTCCCCTCTCTTTCTCTAATCCACTCTCTCTAATTCTCTTTCTCTAATTCTCCCTCTCTTTCTCATATCTCTGATTCACTCTCCCTTTCTCACATATTTACTTTGATTCACTCTCTCTCTTTCTATTTCACAGTCTTTATCGTATTTTTAATTCGTTCTTCCTTTCTCTAATTCACACTCTCTCTCTTTCTCTAATTCACCCTCTTTCTAATACACTTTCTCTTTCTCATATCTCTAATTAATTCACACTCTCTCTCTTTCTCTAATTCAATCTCTTTCTAATTCACTCTCTCTTTCTCATATCTCTAATTCACACACTCTCTCTCTCTTTCTCTAATTCACTCTCTTTCTAATTAACACTCTCTTTCTCTTATCTCGAATTTCCCCTCTCTTCATCTAATTCCCTCTCTCTTTCTTTCTACTTTTTCATTATATCATACACAAAACTCCCTCTATCTTTTCACTTTCTTAGTGACAGTAAGTAACAACAACAATCACTCAGAGTCACCACTCTCTTCCTGCTTTGTCATTCTATCAGTGACTACTCTAACATGGAGAGGTCAACTTCCACTTGGACTGCTGGCTGAGTGCTGACTGCTGCTGGGTAGGCACTCGGTCTTCAGAATCGTAATAATACACGAGTTAGAATCCTAGCCGTTCCATTTGCGTTCATAATTGGACTAAAACCCTTGAGAAAGGTATCAATCCCTGTCCTCAAGCTATGGCGTTTGGGGTAGAATCTCATTTTAGCATCCCTTACCCCAGAAAATATTTTAACAAGGGCATTAAAGTAAATAAAGGGCAAGTCACTCGCGTACTATTCATTTTACTTAAAAAACAGGGTTAGGGGTTAGGGTTATTTTTTTTACCTAACTTTAGTTTAAAAAAGTTTTAAAAAAATTAAAAAAACACGGATAAAATAAATTCCGACAAAAATGAAAAAAAAACAAAAAAAACTAAATTGAATGTTAAAATATTTTTTGAGTTTTATTGAACATTAAAAAGTAAAAAAAAAACACGGATAAAATAGATTCCGACAGAAATGAAAAAAATAAATATAAAAAAATAAATTGAAAGTACGCGAGTGACTTGCCCCTTGTCAAAATATTTTCTGGGGTAAGGGACGCTAAAATAAGATTCTACTTGGCGTTGGTGCGCACAGGGTGTGGTGGGTGCACATTCACATAGTGTTTGTTAAAAAAAAAAACTACATGGAAACAAAAAAAGGTTTATAAAAAAAATTATTGTTCTTGGCATTAAATGACCTAAAAAGTTGGATAAATTAAATTTAAGGCGTAAAATCACTTCTAGTACAAAAACAAAAGTTTTATTTTTCTACATAATAGAGAGGTGGAGAATAATCTACCAAAAATCAACCCTCAACCCTAACCCCTACCGACTTAATACTAAATGGTTTGCTACAAATCAAATCTAACACCAAACCCTAGAACCAACTCTTCCCTTTGGAAAAACATCCGAAACAAATAATTGCCGACGGAAAAGAAATACGACAGTGTGTTGTATGTGCCTTAAAGATTTCACAGAGCATTTTTCTGTGTGATTTCACGCCTAAACTATAAAAATTCCAAAAGTTGATATGCCGAAAAACAAAATCTAACCAAAAAAAACTACTGTACTTTTTTCCTAAATCCTTTGAACCCCGACTTATCAAAATTACCAAGTAGTCACTCAAAGCCGTTATATTAGAGTAACAATAACATATTAAAGGCAAAGTGAAGTATTAATGTGCCTTTTTAGCTTTATGTTATCAGGGTCGATATATCGGCCTAGGGTTCAAAGGATTAATTTTCCTTCTCTACTCTGTCTTTCATTATTCTATCAATAAATGTGTTTGCCTTTTTTTTTCTACCCAGATTTTCTCTCCATCTCTTTTTTTTCTTTCTCTCTGTTTTTTACTGAATTAATTTAATTGAACGTTTGCCAGGATGTAAACTGGCAACAACAACAAAAACACCAAAACAGCTACTTGAGCTTCTTGTCTAGTAGTTTTGATGATTTTGGTCTACATTTTAGAAATCAAAACAAACTTAGCAAAACTACTCAGTCAGTAGTAGCAGTATATGTTAATTTTTTTTAAATGATTACCACCAACAACCACCAGTCCAAGAGAAGGCGTTGCGTGTTGACCAGTCTCACTTTGAGCTGTAGTAGTTTTCCATGCCATTGTTAATGTTGGTAAAACTTTAGTTTAGGCGTGAATTCATGGAGAAAGATACTAAGATGATCCTCCTCTATGAAATCCTTCAGGCACAACAACAAACACCCTGGTATTACTGTTTGGTGTTTTTAGTGTCTCTAACTTTTTAATGTTGACAATTGTGAACTTAAGAAAAAGTCAAATCTAAAAAAAAAACAATATATAAATTTCGATGCCAATCAAACTGGTTTAAAAAAAGGGAGAGAACATTATACAAAAATGGCAATAAAAAAGGTCTATTTGGCAACCCCCATATTCACATTGACACTAGCTCTATAAGCACCCAATATTTATCTAGAAAAACTAAGGGAGATAAGTCAGGATCGATTATTACTACTTTGGATCCTGTTACAAGAGCCGATAAAACGGCCTCTTAGTGTTCAAAGGATTAAAAATAAATTTTATTCGACTTCTGTGTGTTATCGACTGGACTGGACCGAGGCCTCTCCGCGGAGCGGAGGCCGTGGTTGGCTGGACTGACTGCTAGTGCAAGTGCTCTGTGTGTTGCCAGGGTAGGCTCCTGCCTGGGGATATTTGCGTTTTTGTTGTGTATAAATTAATTCATTATTTGTAACATCTGTGGTGTATATTGGACGTAATTTTCGTGATTTATAAATAAATTGTTTTAGCTTTATTTAACTATTCTTTTTTGACGCCAGCTTTTCTCTTTTTCCAGATTATTTTTATAACTGATAATTGATTTATTCGGTGGTTTAATAGATTGTTGAGAATCAGTTTTTAAAAAAAAATATTTTGTATTTAGTTACTTTAAGGGCCCAGTAAAAAAAATAAAATAAAGGATAATTGTTTTAACTTTCATTAAACGTCGAAACAAGATAAAACAAAATATGTTTGGTGAAGGTGGTGATGTGTGTGTGAGTGGTGGTGTGTGGTGTGGTGTGAAGCTCAAAGGAAATGGAAAAAAATTAAGATATTTATCAATGGAAAATAAAATGTTTGGGTTGACTTAAATATAATTGGAAAGAATTAAAAAATATTCAATTATTAATGAAAAATAAAATGTTTGGGAAATCTCAAAGAAATGGAAAAAATTAAAATATTTATAAATGGAAAATAAAAGAATTAAATTTGTGAACAGTGAAAACATTTATAATTTTAATTGCCACAAAACATAAACCCACATTACAACAACCAACAAAAGATTCATTTTTTCTTGAGAACAACTTTTTGCCATAACCGATAAATCATCTTTCCTTTTTTTGACTGGGCCCTATTATATTTCGGAGGCCTCTCCTTAATCCTGTTGATTTTTGTTTTAATTGAACGAAACCAAAAAAATGAAATGGACAAATTAGTAAAATTTATATCAGAGAAACTATACCAGCTTTTCATTTAGAAAAAGGACAAAAAAAAAAAAAAGGAAAATTAAATTTATTTAGTGAAGTATTTTGGGGTAGCGAAAAATGGTAAAAGCTCGGGCTCTAGTACTACTCGGGTTCAAATCTAAGTCAAAACCATTGCATTCACCTTAAACATGGCCTTGTGCCAAACTTATTTTGTGCTCTCTCTGCGCACTCGCACTAATAATCACCAAGTAAATATTAAATATACTTAGAGCACGTAAAAATGGCCTTGTGCCAAACTTAGTTTCGTGCTCTTCAAAGTAAATGTGATATTAAATATACTTGGTGAGCAGCACAGCACCACAGCACCAACCAAGTTTGACAGAAGGCTATTTTTTAAGGTTAATCTAAGTAAATATATTATTTAGCAAAAAAATTTAGCGTTTTTTCTTTTATTAAAGGGAGACAACTTCTTTAAGCTGAAGCGCTCTTCTTTTCTGAAGTACAGTTTTAGCTTTGCGAGTTGCAAATGGTGTAAAAAAAAGCTGTTAGCAACATTTTTGACTTTCTAAAAAGGTAAGGAAATATTTTATTTTTATTTATTAATTTTATCTACTTACATTCATAACTTATTTTTACGTTACTTTTGTTAATTCTGTTTTATATTCTCTAAATAATCAACTTTAATACAATTAGAAACTAACTTTCTCGATTTTGTAAATTATGTTTGTTTCAGGCGTAAAAATGACGTTTTTCATTCATAAAAAAAATTAAGTTTTATTTCGTTTTATATTTTCACAAAAAGAAAAAAAAATGTGTTTTCATTTTAACAATTTGAGAAACTCTAAGTGTGACACTTTTAAAATATTTTATGTTTTAAGTTAATGGCTAAATTAAAAACTAGCGAACTCGTCCAAACTGAGTAAGTTCTTTGAATTCTTTTATTTTGGGTAAAACTTCAGTTTAGGCGAAAAAGCAAGAACACAAAAAGAAAATTGGTTTGTTTTTCTTATAGAATTTCTTAACTTAGCTCCTATAAATCTACCAAAAATCAAGCCTAACACCAACCCAACCCTGTCTGTCCCTACCCACTTTTTTAATACTAAATGGTTTGTTTGTTAATGCTACAAATCAAACCATAACATCAAACCTTAGAACCCTTCCCTTTGGAAAAAAAAAAAATGAATATCTCCGGAACATGAACAAATAATTTCTGACAGAAAAGAAAAAACGACAGTGTGCTGTATGTGCCTTAAGGATTTCATAGAGTGAATTAGAACATTTCTTTGTGATTTTACGCCAAAACTATAGTTTATTTATTTTTTTACCGTATTTAAATAAAAAAAAAACTTTGTGAAAAATTGGTGAATTTCTGTTTTCTACTTTTGGTATTTGTTTAGGGTCCCTCTAGCCGGTGATAGTTTGATGTTGTCCCTTCGAAAAATTGCAGTGCGGACGGGTCAAAAAGAACGAATTTAAAATTTTTGATTTTTACATTTCTTTGAGTTTAAACCAAACATCGTTTTTAGAACCCTAATAATTTTTTGTTTTTCTATTTTAATTTCAGTGCATTGTTTTCGGTTTAAATATTTCGTTTTGTTTTTCTTAAATGTTAAAAGTTTATTTTGTTACATTGGTTTTGTTAAATTTGTCCCATCATTTTTCGACCCGTTACAATTTTTCGAAGGGACATTTCACACTATCACCGCCTAATGGGCCCAAACACTAAACAAAAACCCTACTTTCAAAATAAGTACTAAAAAAGCCCGCTCTGTGGGTGCATTCATTCAAGACCTACTGTAGTACAATCTAGTACGCTATTGACTCAGTGCGTGCGACTTCATTGTGTGTGTATGTGTAAGAGAGAGGTGATGTTTTATCGTTGCATTTGTGCTAAATTGTTGATTGTTGCTCAAAGGATAACGTTTTTTTTATGATACATTAATTTCAACAACCAACCCTTTTTTTTTAGAAATCAGTCAAATAGTTATTTTGCTTAAATAGAAATAAGATAAATACTCAATTATTTACATTCCAAGTAAATTCCAACTTTTAGGGAGGAGTGGGGCAAAATAGGTCAATCCTAATTTTCTTTCATTTTTTCACAACCTAATTGTGTTGTGCTCATCCTGCCATTATGTATTGCATCATCATTCAATCAGGTCAAATTAGCACTACATTGACCTAATAATTCTTTCATCTTGAACATCTGAGGAAGGTTAGAGTGTAAGTGACAGGTGAGGTGAGATATTCTTTCTGTTGATACTTCTAATTTTAAAACAATTTGTGTAAGGGTTTGCTTACTGAATGCAAAATACATTGGAACTTATTAACTAAAGAACTTATTTGATGGCTGCCACTTCCTTTTTGTATTTTCTTTGAGATAAGCCAATCTAAAATGGGGCAAAATGGTCCAGTACTGAAGAATTTGTCCAAGTAGGGCATACTTGGTTAGTAGATAAAATAGTTTTAAATTTAAGTTATAAAGTATTTAAACTGTTAGAATGCATTATCTTGTTAGAACTTGTTTTTTTTATCACACAAATTCATTAATAAATAAATCAGGGCTCTCTACATTGCGAGTGAAACTCTTGCATTTGAGAGTGATTTTTCTAAGTGGCGACTAAAAATATCAAAACATTTTTTGGCAGCTGTTTTTTTTTTCAACTGACAATCTTTGAAATACTGATTGAAAAATGTCTTTTCAACCATTATTAATTTTTTTTTTATTAAAAGAAACAACAATAAAAGATTTAATAGAATAGAAAATATAACAATATAATATAATCCATTTCTTTAAATTCATTGTTAAAAAAAAATAAATTTTTATGTGGAAGAAAAAGTAGTTCAAAGTGAAATGGATTATATTTTTTAAAATAAGAAACTAAGTTCTGAATTATTGATTTATTCATAACATTAGATTGAAATAACATTTCATGGGTTTGCCTAGTAACATTTCTATTTGGCTAGTAAATAAAAATATTTACTTGTCAAAGGTGATCTAAAATTAAATTTGTCTGTAGAGCCATACCTGTCTAGGTTGTATTTTTCATTTTCAGGAAGCATTTTTGACAATTCCTTAGATTTTATTTTGTTGTGCTACAGATACAGAAAGTAATCAGAGAAAAAACACATGCTGTCTATGGTTCACTGATTATTCATCACAAGACTTTTTATCACGTGATTTTTTCATCTCGTGGACAATTCATCACCCCAAAGAAAAAAAAATTTCATTTATTCATGTAATAATGTTAATTATGTAATTGTTTTTACTACGTTAAACTTTTAGCCCATTTTATGATTTGAGGGTTATTTTTTACGAGAGGTTATTAAAATCTATAAAGTGTAAAGTGAATATCATCAACCACTATTTAAAAAATAGACAATAAAATAATTTATTTCAATTTTTCTATTTTTCTATTTAAAAATCTAAAACTTCTCCAAATAGTTTAATAATGTTAGCAAACATTATAGAATTTAAATTTAAAAAAATGTTCAAGTGATACTGATGAAAATTCCAAGTGATGAAAAGGCTTGGAGTGATGAATAGACCGGAATGAATATTCGGGTGATGAAAAGACCGTACACCACTGTTCATTTAGCAATGGTAATTTTGAGTCTTACTTGTGGATTTCCTATTAATATATTCTTTGATTCCCTGTTAATGTGCAATTGGATAGTGAAGATATTTTATTTTATCTCAGCATGGTACGCAACTACAAGAAGAAGTCTGTTGTGCCCGACAACCGAACTGAACAAATTGAAGCTGCCATCAAGTTGATTCAAGAAAAAGGATTCAGTATCGGAAGAGCTGCTATGAACACATCTGTTCCAAAGGAGACTTTGCGTAGATGGTTGAAACAGCGACCTATGCGATGTGGCAGTGGTAGTGCCAAAACTGTACTTAATAAACAAGAGGAAGAGGATATAGTCGATGCCCTCCTTGTAGCATCGAAATACGGCTTGCCTTCTGGGACGGAAGAAATTCGACGGATGGTCAAAAGCTACTTGGATGGTCTGGGAAAACAGACGGCCTTCAAAGACAATATCCCTGGTAAGGATTGGTTGATTGGATTCAGGCGTCGCCATGCAGACGTTTTAAGCAGGCAAAAACCAACCGTCAGTACCAGCCGACGAATTCTCCTCGAATCCATTGTGAATGCTATTGTACCCAAACTGTCAGCTGAAACCAAGCTAGCCTTAGAGAGCTCGGGCCGCAAACGGAAAATAGTAGAAGCGACTGATGGTGAAGTGTTGACCAGCAATCAAGTCGCAGAGCCCTTGCAACTGGAAGCGGAAGAGAGCAAAGAAAGTAGGAAACAACAGAAGACTACTACTACTACTACCAAAAAAAAGGCCTTACCAACAAGGAAATTGAGTTTTGGCAAGGGTGAAGCGTTGACCACAAATCAAATTGAAGAGCCCTTGCTAGTGGAAGCCGAAAGAAGTAAAGAAAGTGAGAAACAGCAAAAGGCTACTATCAAAATAAAAACCTTACCAACAAGGAAATTGAGTTTTGGCCAGGACGAACCTTTGACCACAGATCAAGTCGAAGAGGCCTTGCAACTGGAAACTGAAGAGAGTAAATATATTGAGAAACAACAGAAGGCTACTACCAAAAAAAAGGCCCTACCAACAAGAAAATTGAGTTTTGGCCAGGGTGAATCAGGCTCCAGTACAAATGAAGAAGAGAGGGAGGATGAAGATGACACGAATTGTGTTGTGTGTCACAGACTTTGGAGCAGTTACAAAGGACGCAAAGATGATAAGTGGGCCATATGTGAGAACTGTGACGAGTACTGTTGTCCAAAGTGCATACCAGCTAACACAGACTTTGATCAGGATTTCTACTGCCCTAAATGCATTGCAGAACATTAAACATAACTTGTCAAAGCTTAATTTTGTTCTGATAATGTACCATTTATGAACACTGTCATTTTCTTTTTTCATAGCATGTATTTCTCTCTGGTGTTGTACTTGCATTTCTTGGATCAGGAAGGGCTATTTGCTTCCTTCTGGCTTTGTGATATGACCATTTTTACTACCAAACCAGCAGAAATAAAGAACTGTCTTAGAAAATTTAAATAATTGATAATATGCTGCACATTCATAACCCTTATTAAAGCCTGACCTATTTGGCCTCATTTGAAAAACGAATTAACACTCTTTGTATAAATGCTTACTGGATGAAAAATATGCTTCATATGACTAAATTTTTTCTTTTCACTTAAGAGAAGGTCATTTGTAAGTGGTTACTTACGTTGTACAAATATGTTATTTGCTGACGTCAATAACACTCTCAAATCAACCTATTTTGCCCCGCCTGTCTCTATTAACATTTTTGTTTAAAATTAAAAAGAAAGAACTGTCATTTTGGTATTAATGCAGGAGTGGAATGAATTTTCGGGTTGTTTAAAAAATGGAATGGGAATTCTTAATGTAGTGCCACAAACGGAAGTAACTGTTAACCGAATTTTAATGTTTTAATGAAAATACAAAAAAAATATCTAAACAAAAACAATTTTTATTAACAAACAAGAGAAAATAAGCAATGCAATAAACTTATCATTTAAAAAAAAAAAAATCATCATGAGTGTAGGGAGTTATACAGACCCAATAATTAATTATTTTTATTTTGTTTGTAAAAAAAATTGACAGTTGTTGTATTGCCTTTGTTCTTTAGTTAAAAAAAAGTTTTGTTTTTTAAAAAATGATAGTTTATTGTATTGCTTACTTTCTTTTCTCGTTTGTTAAATTGTTTTGTTTAAATATTCTTTTGTATTTGCATTAAAACATTATAAGTCGATTAACAGTTACTTTCCGTTTGTGGTACTACATTAACCCTTTAAAGCCTAAAGAACCGATGTATCAGCCCTGGTGATTTATGGCAAAAGAGGACAAAACTACAACAATAATTCAACTTCCATCTTTGGACCCTGACTTAGCAACATTACCGAGTAGTCACTTAGAGCCGTTCTATTAAAGAACCATATTAGGGTCGAAATTTCAAGGAGTCTTTTTTTGTCTTTGGTTACTAAGTTCAATATTGGCCCCTTAGGTAGAAAGGGTTAAAAATTTCCATTCTATTTTTTAAACAACCCGAAAATTCATACCTCTCCTGCATTAATACCATTATTTAAAATAAGTTTTTTAAAAATTGATCCTGTGGATCCAGGCATTAATTAATAAAAAATTTTTTTTTTTTTAAATTGCATCATGGTGCCTTTTCACAATCAAGTTAAGAACAGCAGTGCATATTTTAGAACCTCGTCCCAAAATGGTTTTATACCAAAATATATTCTTTTAAAGATTTTTATCATGTTTTCAACAAGAACAACAAATAACAATCCTCATCCAAAAACAATATATTATATAAATATATTATATATACAAAAACACAATGAATTTGTTTTAAAAATAAATACTTTTTTGTTAACAACTTTTTTTTTTATTTTATAAAAGAAAAAAAATCTAAGCAAACAAATTAGCCTTTTTTTTTGTTTTTCTCTTAAGGGTTTTTTTTTTTATTTCTTCAATAACCAAAAGAAAAAAGGTATTTATGCATTATTACTTTGGCACTTTGGGTGTTTTAAAAAATGGAATGAAAATTAAACTAATTTTTTTTTTTTTTTTTTCTTAATTTAAAAAAAATTTGTAATTATTGAGACCTCGAAAATGAAAATAAAATTCTAAATCTAAAATTAGGTAAAGTTTTAATTTTTTCTTTATTCGTGCAATAATCGTGC
>JAUZSX010298268.1:0-13363 GCA_034780655.1 Idiosepius hallami
AAAAATGCACATTAATTCTAATATCGGAATATTGGGTCTCTCTCTCTCTTTCTCTCTCTATCTCCCTCTCTCTCTCATTTTTCCTCCTTTTCATCATTTTACTTATCTTTTACTCTTTCTTTTCTGTCTGCCTCTCTTAATTTTCACCAGAAAATTTCACAAAAAAGGGGTTATTATAGAATCTATAAAAAAATAATAAAAATATCCCAGACGTCATTCGAGCCATGTGTGCTACTGTGAATTCTGGGAGATCCTGAGCCATAGTGGCATTTGGTAATTTTTTTTTAGATATATGGCCAACGGCCGCAAACAGCCTGTCCGACCGACGACAAACCAGCGCCAGTTATCAACACTGCCAGGCTTTCATGCATTTATGTCTTATGGTGAGGGGCAACCGACATGGGCAAACACATCCTGTCAGTAATTCAAAGTGTTACGTAATTAACTCGCAAAGTTTTTACTTTTACTGTTTATTGTTACTGTTTTTGTTGAAATGTTACATCCGGAAATGTCACCCTTCTAAAATAATCCAACTAGCCCCACCCCCTCCCAACCATTGGTATTTCTTTCCCACTGTTCGGCGTTACCAAATCTTTCTCTTTTGGATATTGTTCCAGATACTTCTTTGCAGCTGGTCTATCTTGTTTCTGTTTTACGGTATATCAACCTTTTAGGAGCTGCGAAGTTGGAGCATTGGTAAGAGCTCGGGGTCTGGAACCGTATTACGCGAGTTCAAATCCAAAAACCATTGAATTCACCTTTCAGCTATCTCGGGCAGATGGGGTTCATTAACTTGGGAGAGCAGCTCATCTAGGTGAAGGGTAACATCGAATGTAAAAAAACCTGGTAAGAGCACGTAAAAATGGCTTTGTGCCAAACTTGGTTTGGTGCTCACCAAGTAAATATAATATATTATTCTATTGTTGTTGTTGATGAGCAGGAAGTCATCTCCTCACCAATGCAGGCTTGTTCAGTTTCACTGTTCTCGCAATCTCAGAGAATTCTGGGACTCCAAACCCTCACCCTAGGGGGTGACTCTATTTGAAGACGTTTCTTTACCATGATCAGACGTTGTGAGTGTAAGGATGGGGGAGATCGAAGGTCTTTCAGTTTAAATGTTTAATGCGTTCGACTGATCATGCCACGAACACCCATAGTACAATCAATACATCTCTCTGTCTGTGTCTGTCTCTATATATTTGTATATGTTTATTATTGATTTTTAAAACATCAATAATAAACCCATTCTTCATTTACAAAATAAACTACGTTCTCTCTGTATTAATAGCAAATGGAAGAACATAGGAAGAAGTGACATAGTCCAGAATATCTCCAATACAACTCTGAATCCTAATGAAATAGAGGATTTGTAACTTGGCCTAAAGTTTGCCACTGGACTACCAAACAATAATGCGGCAAATCTTATGAATAAGAATTATAGAACATCGTATTCTAAATTTTAAAAAGGATTTATACAAGGAATTCTAGCCTCACCATTGACAACAGAAAAAGAGGATTATACAATACCACGAATATATCTTAACACCATAAAAAAACCGGCGCAAAATGAAAAAAATATTTGTATATGTATATATAGACAATAATCGAAGCCTATAGTATGTTTTGTGTGTGTAAGTTGCCTTTTCAAGGTAAAGGGGCTGCAAGGTGCATTCTGCGTCGGGGCCGCTATTAAGCTAAGCAGAACACTGTAAGAAAGAAATTACTCAGTCTGACCAACGCCTTTTAAACTGTGTCTTTGTCTGACTCTGTCTGTCCAATTACTTCTGAAACGTATCCTTATTCTGATTCTTCTAATGAACTTTTTTTTATAATACCGTTTAAATTTCGTAAATCAAAAGGGAATTAAACTTTATTAATTGTAAAATTTAAAAGCGGTCTTTTTTATCATCACAAAAACGGTTCCTAACTCTCGCAGCTTTTGTCTAGAGAGCACCATTTCAAATATTTCATGCAACATTTCTATACTCAGCTCTAACAAGCCGTGTCACTTTTATTAGTTTCTATTTAGCAGTTTGACACCTCGAATGTCTTTCCGTTTTCGGAATGTCGATTTTTTTTTCTTTTCTTAATTCGTACAAAAATACCGTGATGTAATTGAGAGGAAAAATTCCATTCATTCTTTTAACCGTTCTGAGATTCTTGGTATAAACGACGTCAACAGTGCTTAAAGAGACGACTCCTTTAAAGATAGAACTTTAAAAAAGGCATATTAAGATAGAATCTAAATGTACTTGAACCCATTCTTCTATGGGGAGGAGGACTTTTGGCAGTGGATAGACAGTCAGACTTTGGAATCGTAGTACGCCAGCTCGAAACCCAATCGATCTAATTATGTTTGGACTAATAACTCTATTTATGGAAGTTGCAAAATAATTTTCCTACCAAAGAACTACCTAACTCAATACATTTCTGCAAGCGAGGTTTCCATCGAGTTTCTTTGTTTGTTTTTTTTAACGGTATATCAACCTTTTAGGTCATTTTTATGGCAAGAACAATTACTTTAGATAAACATTATATTTATATGGTAGTTGCAAAATAATTTCCCTACCAAAGAACTACCTAACTCAATACATTTCTGCAAGCGAGACTTCCATCTAGTTTTTTTGTTTGTTTTATGTTTAACGGTATATCAACCTTTTTAGGTCATTTTAATACGGAGAAAAATACTTTAGATAAACATTATAATTAAACACACATAAATATTTGAATAACACAAGTTGCACTATTTAATCCATAGCTGGAGGAAAGATGGAGATTCATACCTTTTCCAAGGATATTAGTTAACATGTTAAAGTAGACAGAACAACTTCGATTTGAACCCACGACTGATTGTCTATCCACTTGGCCACGTTGACCACCCCGTTCCCATCAAGAAATAATTTCTTAATAAAAATTTGTTTCTCTATTTTCACTCAGATTCAGTTTATGTCATTTGTCTTAAAACTTTTCTTTTATTTATCATAGTATGAATGTTTCAGAAAAAAATGATCTATATAAATTTGATTTGACCACTAGTAAATATTATTTTTTTATTTTCATTTAATTCTGTTTCTCGACAAACGTAGAATCGACTCTTCTATCGATTTCATAACCGCTATTTTTTATTCGCTTGACAGGGTGGTTAGCTTTAATCAGGCTAGCTTTTTTCATGCAGCAGTAGGTTTTCGAGTCAAAGTCCCCATCTCTTAGCCTTTTTGTCGTAACCAGGCCCTTAAGGCAGGGGTGTTTCCCTGAGATTTTGTAACCAATGTTGCCTTCCATCTAGATGAGATACTCTAATAGGTTAACGAGCTCCATCTCCCCATGTGGATGCAATGGTTTTTGAAGTGGATTTGAACCCACGTAATACGATTCTTAGTCTGAGCTCCAGTAAATATCATCTGTGTAAATATTTACCCTGTATATAAACCTATCAGTTAAGCAATATGAAATTATCAATTAATGTCGATCTTGTTCTTTAGCATTTTACCAGACTTAGTTAAAAACATTCAACCCAATAGACCCTAAGGGCCAATATATCAGCCCTAAAAACATAAGGCACACGAATATTTTGACCCAAATCTATTTCTTTAATATTTATATATACTTGGTGAGCACCAACCCAAGTTTGGCACTTGGCCATTTTTATGTGCTCTTACTCGAGCTCTTTACAATCGGTGCTACCCTTCACCTAGATGAGCTGCTCTCCCGGATTAACGACAGCTAAAGTAGAATTAATGGTTTTGACTGGGATTTGAACTCGCTTAATACGATTCCAGAGCCCGAGCTTTTACCAATGCTCCACCGTCGCTACCCCCCAAAAAATGCTGCAAATTAAACCTCAGTAAGCCATCGTATCATTTACATATGAAGAAATCCTTCTAGTTTTATTTGTATCGAATGCAGAAGAAAAGACAAAAATGTGCTTTTAATAAGAGAGAAAGAAATTGTCTAATAGAGCGAAGCAAGCAATCTCTCCTATCTCTCCTCCTCCTCCCTCCCTCCCTCCTTATCTTAGCCACTGACTGACTGACCTATTAATGCAATCCTTTTCAAACTTAGCGTTTTGCTAGGATTTCTAATCTCACAACCAGTTTGGTAAATGGAGAGCAATTATTCTCTGCACAACAACAACAACCATTCTTTTAAAAAAAAAAAAAACATTTCGTATTCATGGCTTTGAAGAATGCATGGCTGAGGGACACAGAAAATTCTATGTACAAGACAAATGGCTGCTGACTGCAGAACTCAGCAGTTTTGGGATGAAACCACATGTATCGAAAGTATCTTGCAATAAAACAGTCAGTCTTTAGATTACATTTTGAAATCATTCAATTAGAAAAAAATAGATAAACCAAAATGATGATTTTGGTATCAAATTGTCCTCAAAGGTGGCGAGGGTGGAGCATTGGTAACAACTCGAACTATGGAATCGTATTACGCGAGTTCAGATCCCAGTCAAAAAAGGCAAGGTGGAACATTGGTAAAAGCTCGGACTATGAAATTGTATTGCCTGACATGGCTGACAGAAGAATATATAATGGCTGATTGTTGACAGAAGAATATATAATGCTTGACATTGCAGAGACGATTATATAATGCCTGACATTGCAGACAGACCATTATATAGCGCCTGAGATTGTCGCCGGACAAATATACTGGTTTGATAAATTTAATCTCTATTAATCCAATGGCATTCATTCAAATCTTCATTTTTTGGGGTTTTTTTTTTCTTAGAAAGTTATGAGTTTGCATTTTAATAAATAGTCAAGATAAGAAATCTGTCTATAAATTATTCTACATGAAGAAAAGAGTGTCTGAACTTGTTGTGAAATGATACGGTGTCATTGGTTGAAAATGGAGTTAATCAAGTCAAATGTTTCAAAGGGGGCAGGATTTTCAAAAGATTCTTGACCCCCCCCCCCAATTAAGTTCATTTTTCTTTTCAAATTTAAAAAGCTTCATCCAGCCAAGTTGGAGCATTGGTATACGTTCAGACTCAGAAATCTTAGTACACAAGTTCAAATCCTAGTGAAAAACCATTGCACTCACCTTAAAAATAGCCTTGTGCCAAACTTGGTTGGAGCTGCTCACCAAGTAAATATATTAAAAAGCTTCGTCCAATTGAAAAGATTCCAATAACCAAAAAATACAACTAAACATTAAATCCTGTTAAATCCTGTTATCCGACTAAATGAATTTGGTTGTTTGACTTTAACAATCCGTCGACCCTTGTTGGATAATTCCTAAGCTTCATATAATTCTTTACATTGATATTTTATATTTTTCAAATCTGCAAAGAATTTAACGAAAAACAAAACAAAAAATAAAACTGAACATTAAATCCTGCTTTTTTTTTATGGTTTTAAAAAAAAAGAAATTAATTGAAGATCCTTATCCATGGATGAATGAATGCCAGTTGCATGGTGTTTTTTTATTTTGGTTTTTTATGAAGTTGGAAATATAATTTATTTATAGGTTATTTATTCATTTATTTTGACTAAGATCCATATCAATTTCTAGATCAAATTCCATGATGATCTGAACTCTTTGGCCAGAGTCTTCTCACTAGAATGTTTTTAATAACCAATTCCTAGAACATTAATATTCGTATTTAACCCATAACCGGAAGGAAAATGAGATAATTTATAATTTGTGAAAGTTATTATCGCCAAAAGCCCATGACTGACAGCAGCAATTTGAACTCTGGCAAAGATGGTACAGCTGATAAAACAGCTCTGATTGGCGACTTGGTAATTATGCTAAGTCAGGGTCCAAAGGTTAAAATTTATATTTAGTTTTGCTCTGGTTTTCTTGACTTTTGACCACAGGGGAGGCCACTTGATACAGTGGTTAAGGGACCGGGCTCTGGATTTGTAGAACACATCTTCAAATCCTGGTCATTCCAATATGTTCACTTGTGGATGAATATCCTTTGGGAAAGGTATGAATCCCCATTTCCGGATTAAATAGTGAGAGTGACTTGGCCTTTCTAAGCTGTTGTAAGCAATCCACCTAGTGACAGTATCATGATAAAACCATCTTGTTAGTCCCAAACTGTAGTCCAGCTGTTCTTTGGGACAAGCTAATGTGGTGGAGAGAAGGAGAGAGCTGCATGGGTGACAGCCTGCTTTCCATACCACAAAGCCTAGGATTATGAAAAATACTATCCGCAGATGGCTGTTTAACCAATGGTTAGTCATGATTGACAGAGGTCGTAGGTAAGCAACCATATTGAAGTAAAAAACAAAACAAAAAAAACGATCATACTTTATTATTTTTTGCTTTAAATTGAACGCCTATGCAGATATTAAATTTGCTCAAATGCTGGTGTGATGTCTGTCTACCCATGGTTCTGTACTTGCGAATTACAAAAGAATTAACAGACCAATACAATATCTTGTTATTTAGAGGCTTCTTTTAAAATGCTATTGGCCATTTTCATTCAAATAGGAATGTAATGGGCATTGCATTTATTTAACAAAATTGAAAAAATTAAATCTTTAAAAAATGCCTAAAAATATGCGATGATCAATTATTTAAAAGATTTGATTTTTTCGAAAATTATTTTATCAAAATCAAAATCTCTTTCTTTCTCTCTCCCTCTTTCTCCCTCTCCGTTTTTTCTCTCTCTTTCTCTATCTCTCCTCTTTCTCTCCTTCTCTTTTTCTTTCTTTCTCTCTTTCTTCCTCTCTCCCTCTCTTTCTTCCTCTCTCCCTCTCTTTCTTCCTCTCTCCCTCTCTTTCTGTCTCTTTCTCTCTCTCTTTCTTCCCCCCTCTCTCTTTCTCTTTCTTCCTCTCTCTTTTCTTTTCTTTTCTTTCTTCTACTTTGATTCTGGTTCTAAACTTAATATTGGTTAAAAATCTAAAAAGTAGAAAAAAAAAACCAAACTGAATTTTTCTGTAGAATAAAAAACATTTTTCCTAAAGATTTGAAGATGAAATAAAGCAGAAAAAAATATCATTGGATCGAATCCATTAGATATTCCTGAATCTACGAAACGTTCCTTTTTTGTTCTAAGATATAAATGGATATTAAGAATATTTTACAAACAGTTAACCTGGTGATATATTTACTTTGTCAAGCATCAACCCCAGTTAGTTAATTAGTTATTCTCATTAGGTTGACATCCACCCAAGTTTTTGTAATTATTGATATACTTACACCTAGTTGAGTTACTCTCCCATGTTAATGAGCCTAATTTGATTTTTATTAAAATCATAAAAAGAAAAATGTCAAGATTTAATGTTCATTTGGATTTTTTTGGTTGTTAAATTCTCTTCAATCAAACAAACCTTTAGAGATTTGAAAAATATAAAATATCAATGTAAAGAATTATATGAAGCTTAGGAATTATCCAACAAGGGTTGACAGATTGTTAAAATCAAACAACCAAATTCATTTAGTCGAATAACTTAGACCTTTATGACTATATCATGATACTTGTCTAAAAAAGTTAATATTGGAGAGTTCATAAAATAACTAGATTAAGTATTTAAAACAAGGACCAGAAACACATTTACCCTCTTTGTTTAAGTCAAGCTGTGAATTGACACACAATAAGGGGGCTTGTTAACTCATCTAGGTAAAGAGCAACACAGATTTCAAAAGCCCACATAAGGTCTTCCTTGATCATAGGGCTAGCAACTCTTTCTCATAAAAACAAGTATGCTATGGAAACACCAAAAAAACAAATTTGCTACCCAATGCACCACTGGATGTAATGATTGAGCATAGGGCTAGCGACTCTTTCTCAGAAAACAACTATGCTACGGAAACAGCAAAAAAATAAATTTGCTGCCCAATGCACCACTGGGTGTAATGGTCAATGAAATGGAAGATCATCATGCTAAGATCAAAAGGTACAATTTTGAGCTCCAATATTGTCTGGTTTCAAAGCTAATCCTAATCCGCCCAATAAGCTGACCTCAGAAAATCAAGTGAAAAATTGAACTCTCGAAAATACAGTCTTACCTAATGCCTTCCCTCCCCGCCAGGAAACACCTTTCTTTAAATTATTTAACACCTTTACTTTTTAAAATCATTCAATCTTATTAATTTCTAAAAGTTGGGTTTTGCAATTTTGCTGGTGTCTTTTGATTTGTTAAAAAAAAAAAAGCCATTTTTAATAACATGAAATTTCCCAGAGGCTAAATATTTTTCTAAGCTACAACAACATTAAGCATTGAAGATAAAAATTTCCTATATATATATATATATATATATATATATATATATATAAAAGAAAACACATTATGAGTTCTCATTGAATTTTGAATACCTTCACCATAACATGCTGACTTATTCTGTCCCAGCCTGAAGTAAAGTCAGTCACAGGACCTGATATACAAGTTACAATATCAGATATGTTCAGTTCTTAACAAAACTTGCAAGAGATTTTCTTAAAAAAATATTTTTTAAAAAATACCAGTTTTTTTTTCATAACATTTTCTACAGATTTCAAACCTGACTTGTGTTTATGCAATTAAATCTTTGTTCAGTGGAATTCTGATCTGGGAAATTGAGTCACATTGAAAATAAGATTTAGCACACTTTTCGATTCTAATATACAAACCAGATCATTGTGGTTTTATGAGACACTGTATCCTGCAGCTTTTCAAAAAATGAAACCACATTATTTAAAAAAAAAAAAGAAAAAAATTTGTTTACAAAGCAGAAATTGAAACCAAAATAAAAAATAAAAATTATCCAGATCAAATAAAATTTTTATGTATGGTACTTTCTAGGCTTCTTTAACTTATTTAGAGAAAAGCTTTAGAAATGAACTTAATAGGGAAAAGCTTGAGATTAATATCAATAAATGCAATTGTAAGTTTGCATATAGGTCTATTTCATTCTTATTAGAAATCATCAGTGCAACTCATCCACTTCAAACCCATGAATCCAACAGTCAAATCCTGTGTGTGTGTATATATGTGTGTGCGCATGCGTGTGTATCAGTCATCTTGCCTCGGCTTGTCACTGATAAACGTCTAGGGTAAACAAGAGCGTGTTGTGCGTGTTGTACAAGCGCGCAACATGTAATCTACATGCACAGACGACTTAAGAAGGGCAATCCTTACACACATGTGGCTCGCTCATGTGTAGCCCTTTCTTTGAGTCGGCCGATTTTCTATCAGGAAGTGGCAGTCACCATATATCTTAAAACTTATGAAATTTGAATGGGTTCTACATCCGGTTTTGAATTTACAGGCATGTGCGTAATTAGATCATGTAGGCGCTATATTTGCAGAAGAAAATATGAAATTCAACTGTGAACACTGGTATTCTTCAATAGTCACCAGTCATACTACTGGCCAGGCTCGACGTAGCCTAACTTCAGTGATCTGATGGAAACCGTTATCTCCAATGCAACTTGGCCGTATAAATCATTTAAGCATTTTAGAAGTGGTGATTCTTGCTTAAAACAATTTTTTTTAAATACTGAGAAGATACGAAGAATCGTTTTTGAATCAAAAATAAACAAGTAAATTAATAACGGAGAAGCGTTTTTAAAAATTAAGAAAAAATAATTCATTTTCAAACACGAGGCGTTTTTGAAAATTAAGAAAAAATAATTCATTTTCAAACATAAATCATTTTTGAAAAAAAAATATTGGCAAATCCCTGGCACCGGGTAAAACCGGGCAATACTTCTAGTATTTACTTAAAACTTTACAAACTCAATAAATGTTTTGCACAACGGGTCCTAGGTATTTATTTCTGATTTAATTTCTCCAGGTCCGAGAAGCTCACCAAGTCCAAGAGTTAACGGAACAGCTTAAACAAGAAGAGATGGATTATAAGTCAGCTTTACAGGCAATCAAGGTGACCATTAAAATTTGCATATGTATGGTACTGCGTTTCTATATAATAGGCCTCCTTTACTACCTTAGAGAAAAGGTTTAGGAATAAATATAGTAGAGAAATGTTTTAGAAATGAATTCAGTAAAGAAAAGCTTTAGATATGAAATTAGTATAAAAAAGCACTGGAAAAGAATTTATTATTAAAAAGGGATTAGATATGAATTTTGAATAAAAAATGCATTAGAAATGAATTTAGTATAAAAAACATTAGAATTGAATTTAGTATAAAAAACATTAGAAATGAAATTTAGCATAAAAAAGGCATTTGAAATGAATTTAGCATAAAACAAGCACTAGAAATGAATTCATTCAGAATAAAAAAGCATTAGAAATGAATTTAGTATAAAACAGTCTTAGAAATGAATTTAGTGCTTTTTTATACACTAAATTCATTTTTAATGTTTTTTATACTAGAAATGAATTTAGTATAAAAAAAGCATTTGAAATAAATTTAGTAAAAGAAAACATTAACTGCTTTCCTATGTAATAAGTTTTTTTAACAACCTTCATTTCTATGATAAATAAACATTTTCATGTTCAAAGTTTCAACATTATTATTTTTTTTAATTCATTATACCAAAACAAAAAATAAATCAAATTTAAAACCTGATCATAATTCAAAATAAAACATTTTATTTGCTTTGAACAGAAATGTAAAATAAAGCAAAATTTTTTTTTCTTGTTTTCAGTTTGAATTGGCTGAAGAACGATCAATGTTAAAAATGAGTCGAAACCAAGAAGAGAAGCAAAGATCGGAGTTAGATCGTATTCAACAAGATGTCAATCGGTAATTCTTTAAAAAATTGATATTTCTATGAAAGGGGATTGTTTCTAGATTTTATTTCATTCTTTATTAAACAAAGATTTATCTATCTATCTATCTCTCTCTCTATTTATCTATCTATCTATCTATCTATCTATCTCTTCCTATTTATCTATTTTTCTATCAATCTATCTCCCCCTCTCTCACTATTTATCTATCTCTCTATATACCTATCTCTCAATCTATCTCTCAATCTAATTGTTTTATTTTCCATTTTTTCTTAGTTTAGAAGAAGAAAATGCAAAGTTGATCAAAAAATTAGAAAGAACTTATGAAGATTTCAATTTTAAGGTTTGTAAGAAATTCTTTTTAGACTGTATTTTGCAATTCTTGTTCTCGGCCATCTTTGAACGACTCAACAAAAGTTGGTATGTTATTAATTGAAAAACAGGTTTTAAATGACGGAAACAAAAACAATCAATTTTTATTAACCCAACTTGAATACCCATGCGGTCAAAAATGACATAAAAATGTTAGTTAAATAATAAAAAATATAGAAATTAATTTACTTTCATTACATGTCTTTAAAGAATCTATTAAGATAGAAAGAACAAATAACTTAATATGGACAAATAAACACACTTAATCACTTGTTTATATATTGATTTTGCTCCTTTTAATTTGATTTTGCATTTTAATTTAATTAATATTACGACTTCAATTAAATCTTTCTATTTTTAAATATTATCAAAATAAAAAATTATTCATTGGAATTAAAAGTATTTTGAAGTATATCTTATTTTAGAATTATAAATTATTTTTTGGAATTAAAAGTATTTTGAAGTATATCTTATTTTAGAATTAAAAATTATTCATTGGAATTAAAAGTATTTTGAAGTATATCTTATTTTAGAATTAAAAAATATTTTTTGGAATCAAGTGTTTTGAAGTATATTATAGTTTTGAATTAAAAAAATCATTCATTGTAATTAAGCGTTTTAACAAATTATTTCATTGTTTTCCATTGAGATAACATATAATTTTTTTTCCCTATTTATAGGATCTTCAAACAGAAGATGGAAGCAGGTAAGGGAAAAAAGATTTTCTTTTTATAAAACATACAATTAAAAAAATTGATCCCAAAATCACAGCAGATGCAGCTTTTTGGCTCTGGTAGACTTTGCTTTAAGGAAAAGAAAACTCTGTAACTCTGGTGGCAGAAATCTTTGGCTGAGCCACCAGAAAGCACAGATGACAAATTGTTTTATTATGCTGTATTGTTGAGATAAATGATAAACGAATACATGCTTAATATCCAGTGTTAAAACAGGACTGTGTTTAGCAACATCTCAGCCCCACCCTACAGAATGCACCTTGCGTTCTCTCTACCCACAAAACAGGGTTGTCAGACCAGAAAAAGGGCAGAAATTTAAGTGACAAACAAAAAAAGGTAAAAAACCGTATAAATAATTATTATAAAAAGGCCAAATTACAATTTTTATGTCAATTTTTACCTAATGGAAAAAGGTGATAAAAAATATTTAATTATCAATATTTTTATGTCTATTTATAGCAAATGGAAAAAGAAAAAAACTTGAATTTAATCATTCTTCAAGAATTTCTCCTTCCATAATATCAGCTTCTTCAGACTTTCTGATACTTGCATTTTGTGGTAAAAAATACTTGAGAAAAACAAAGGGAGGTAACTAATCTAAGTTTATTTTAAAAGTTATTTTCCTTTTTCTTTTTGTTTTAGGTTAAAAGATTTGGAAGAAAAATTGTTTGATGCTTACAGTAAAATGAAAAAACAACAACAAAATCAAATGGTAAAGACTTTATTGAAGAAAACATTTTTAAATAGACAGCTCTTCTTATCTTAATTCATTTATTTGTTTTGTTTCTTTTATCTAAACTTAAAAAAATTATCAATTACTAAATGTTTAAGTACTTGATGATGAGGGTGAAGCCATTGTACAGCAAAAAGTCAAGAAATTTACCAGCTCTTTCAAAATTGCTCGGGAATCGCTTCGATAAATTGATTTTATTGACCATGAATGAATGACTAATTTGTTTCCCATAAACTTTAAATTTCAAATGCGATTAAAACATCCTTGTTTTCTTCAATACTTCATTTAACAATAAATTTATAAGCATTGATTATCGCTTTCAAACAAGTGAACGATTTTCAACCTGATGTGAAAAAAAAAGAAAATCCTTTGGCTTTTTTTATGATCTTAAAAGGGTTGATATGGTGTGAAACAGTCAATCAAATTTTTGTATTTTCCAGATTTATTTGAAAACTATTTGTAACGAAGTTGATTCAGTTGTTGATGTTTTGAATTTACAAAATGGAACAAAAAAGCAAAAAGTAAGAAAAAGAAAGTTTATTTATTTATTTTCTTATTCAAACAATAACACCAGGGATGTGCTTAAGGCATCCGCAAACCCCGTAGTGGCCGGGGGGGGGGGCAAAAGCTCCCAAAGGGTCGCAGCAAAGCTCCTTGGTTACACAGATCTTTTCTAATGCAAAAAATTACCAAATTAGTTATAAGATTAACTAGAAAATCCTTACCACACTTAAAACATACATCTATCAATCCATTTCTGTCTTTTTCTCTGTCTGTCTCTCTCTCTCTCTCTATATATATATATATATATATGATATTTACTTGGTGAGCACCTCCAAGTTTGGCACAAGGCCATTTTTACGTGCTCTTACCCGGGCTTTATATA
>JAUZSX010298277.1:0-13363 GCA_034780655.1 Idiosepius hallami
TTTTAACATAAATAAAAGTGCCCTGATGAAGGACAATACCCGAAACGCGTAGGCACTAATACACATTCATGTTTTTTGTTTTTTCTAACATTTTTCTATCATATATATATATATATATATATACACAACACTCGACCACAAGTCACAACCATAAGACTTATGTTGTCAGGGCCAATATATCAGTCTCTTAGGATCCAAAGGATAATACAGGTTGTATGGAGCTCTATCTCCGCAAAACCCAGTGACTATATAAATTTATTCTAGAGTTTTCAATTTTTGTTTAACAGCATATCAACCTTTTTAGATCATTTTAATGCCGAGAACAATTACTTTTGATAAACGTTATTTTTATACATTTTTTTAAATAAAACAAGTTGCAGTATTTAATCCATAGTTGGAGGGAAGATGGGGATTCATACCTTTCCCAAAGGTATTAGCCAACATGTCAACATAGATGCAATAACTAGGATTCGAACCTGCATACTAGGATTCCGAAGTACGATTGCCTATCCACTGGGCCACATCGACTGCCCCAATTTATGTGGATTTTAACAAAAATAATTCAATTTTTTTTGTCTTTAAACTTGTTCTGAAATCGTGACATTCTGGAAAAATCTAATCAAATGATGCGGAGGATGGGGAGAGTGATAAACCTGCATTTGGGAGGATAAGAACAAAAAAGAATAAAAATAAAAAATAAAATAATAATAGCAAATAAAATAATTCAACAGAAGATTATTTTCATCAAAACAATATTAGAAAATTATCTTTACTGTAATATCTTTTTTGCTTCAACAAAACTCGTTTTAATCCAGTTTTTTTTTCTTATTTTGGATCAAGATTTACAATTTTAAGATTTTTACATTAAAAAAAAAAAAAAGAAATGAAAAAAGTAGAACAAATTTTTGTTAAGCTTAATTCGTTTTACAAATAAAAATCTTTTTGATAAAAACAAGAAACGAGTTTAACACCTTCAATCCAGAATCTGCTTTTTGTAGAGTGAGAACATAATTACAAAAAAGGCTCTACTACAGGAGGTGGAGAGGTAGGGCATTGGTAAAAGCTTGGATTATGGAATCATATTATGCAAGTTCAAATCCCAGTCAAGGTGGAGCATTGGTAAAAGCTTGGATTATGGAATCATATTATGCGAGTTCAAATCCCAGTCAAGGTGGAGCATTGGTAAAAGCTTGGATTATGGAATCTTATTACGTGAGTTCAAATCCCAATCAGGTGGCGAGGTGGAGCATTGGTAAAAGCTCGTAGGCACAAGGACAGAGAATAATGAGCTCTTTGTAAAATATTGCACATTCCTCTCCTCTTTGCATTTCTTGTAAAAATAAAGATATGAAATTGTCAGCAAGTGAGTACTTTAGAATAGTGTTACTCAAGTTCAAATCCAAGTCAAAACCATTAGATTCATTTTCAGATGTCTTAAGGAGATTAGGCTTATTAACTCAGTAACTCATCTAGGTGTAAGGATAATGTAAGGATAATACTGAATCCCCAAAACTCAGGTAGATAAGACCTATCAACCCAATGGGAATAACTCATCTTAGTGAAGGAGAACACTGAACAAAAGCCCATGTAAAACTGGCCTTGCGCCTAATTTAGGTTATTGCTGTCAACTAAAAGATATATCCTGCTCTTAAAATAAAAACTAAGACCTGAAAATTAATCTGTTCATTTAGTTTTGTGTTACATGTACAAAGATGGGACCACCTGTGACCTACCTGTTATTGTTTGGGAAATAAAAAAAAGAAAGAAAGAGGAAATAACAAACAGATCATTTTATGCATAAACAGTGCAGTGCTAGGTATGACAGACATGTCAGAAAATTGTTAACCACCCCCTTTGTTTAAAACAGCGATTGCATTATGTATAAATAAATAAATTCACTTTTTTTTTATAAATAAATAAATTCACTTTTAAACATTTTTTTAATAAATAATTTTGGCTTCAATGATTGGTGAGGTAAAAAAAAAAATTATTCAAATGTCCTGTCATACCTAGTGCAGTGCTTAGCCACTTAGCGGCCACCTCGCAGAATGTGCATTGCTTCCCCTTTACCCTAAAACAAAAAAGGAAAAAAAAAAGCAAGTTGCCCCCCTCTCAGCCTTCGACTATATATACATAAATATACAAATAGAGAGAGATGGGCAGAAATAGAGAGAGATGGGCAGAAATAGAGAGAGATGGGCAGAAAGAGAGATTGATTAATAGATATATATTTCAAGTGTGATTATGATTTTAATTAATCCTAACAATTATTTTTGTAAATTTTTTGCATTACAATCTGTAAAGCTAAAGAGCCTTGTGGGCCCTAGGGAGCTTGTGGCCCCCTGGGGGGTCTGCGGGGCCCTAAGCACACTCAGGTATTCCTATTTTACAGATGGGGTGATTGGATTGTCGTTATCATCTCTGCTTTATTGCTTGTTGACTCTTTGCCAACCAGGCATCAAATATTATTACAGGTTGTGTTGTGTAAGGAAAAAGCAGGCAACAAAAGAGCAAAGATTTTTTTTAATTCATTTATTGATGACTCATTTAACCTGACTAGATTTTTATTGTTACTTACTTCAATATAAAAATCAACTGGCCTCGCCTGCCCCTTCCCTGGGTCAGGAGTGTTTGGGTTGGCGGAACAACCAGCCAATAAAAAGGGAGAGGCCTGGTATTATATTTCGAAGGCAGTGATAAAAAGACAGTTACTCCAGCTAGGGCTGGTTGTAGTGTAGTGTGGTCCTGCTGTTGCTGTCCCTCCCCCCTTTTGTAGTGAAAAAAGACACACCAACTACCTACCGACCCCAGTAAAAATAATCGGCGAATTTTGCAGAACACGCAAATGGAGAAATTTGGCTGAACTCTAAATCCTTACTCTAAACCTAGCCAATCAAATTGCTGTCTTACAACCGGTGCAAAGTCCCCGAGCAAAAAAAGTATTTCCCCATTTGCTTGTTCTGCAAAAGCGCCAAATAATAATTATTATCATTGCCACTTACAATGCTATATTTACTTGGTGAGCAACAGCAGTTGCAGCAGCACCAACCAAGTTTGGCACATGGTTTTGACTGGGATTTGAACTCGCGTACTAAGATTCCAGATCCAGAGCTTTTTACTATTACTGCTCTACAATGCTATTGCTACAGAGATTATCAACCTTTTTATCCAGGACTCACTTTTAACTTCTTTCTCTATTTTTTATCCAATTTTTTTATCATAGCAATTTGAACGGAACTAATTTCGATTTTTTTTTTCACAAATGTTTTGTTGCTTTATCAATAAAGAAAGAATTCGTTTTTAAAATAAATAACAATTTTATAAAAGTGAAATAAAGTTTGATGCACGGCACATTTTTCTATGTTTTTTTTACGTCTGATTTGAAACTGAAAATAAAAATCTTAAAGAAAGAAAGAAAGAAAATCCCAGAAAGAAAGAAAGAGAAAGAAAGAAGAAAATCCCAGAAAAAAAGAAAGAAAGAAAATCCCAGAAAAAAAGAAAGAAAGAAAGAAAACCACAGAAAGAAAGAAAGAACGAAAGAAAATCCCAGAAATAAAGAAAAAAAGGAAGAAAATCCCAGAAAGAAAGAAAGAGAAAGAAAGAAGAAAACACGAGAAAGAAAGAAAGAAAGAAAACCCCAGAAAGAAAGAAAAAAAGAAAGAAAATCCCAGAAAGAAAGAAAAAAAGAATGAAAATCCCAGAAAGAAAGAAAAAAAGAAAGAAAATCCCAGAAAGAAAGAAAAAAAGAAAGAAAATCACAGAAATAAAGAAAAAAAGAGAAAGAAAGAAAGAAAACCCCAGAAAGAAAGAAAAAAAAGAAAGAAAATCCCAGAAAGAAAGAAAAAAAGAAAGAAAATCCCAGAAAGAAAGAAAGAAAGAAAGAAAGAAAGAAAACCCCAGAAAGAAAGAAAGAAAAAAAGAAAGAAAACCCCAGAAAGAAAGAAAAAAAAGAAAGAGCATTTCAGTCAATATCGCATTCATTTATTGTAATCAAGAAAACAAGGATTGCCGTTGTTGTCGTACGTGCTTAGTAACCCTATCTCCCTCGCTCAGTCCTGCAAAATGTGCCTGGCCTTTGCGTCCCTTCTCTAACCACAAAACGCTCATTGCACTCCCAACTTATATATCAAATATAGATACACAGACTGATAATTAAGGGGTTAGATAGTTAGGTAGATTATTTCAACATAATCTGATAATAATTTTCCAGTAAATCCCGATTATTTCGTTCGATTATTATTTTAACATTCAGTGAAGGAAGTAAATCCTTTGGACCCTAACTTATAAAAATTACCAAGTAGTCATTCAAAGGCGTCATATTAGGGGAACATATTAGGATCAAAATGTTGTTACGTATACTTCTGCCTTATGTCTATAAGGCCGATATATCGGCCCATAAGAGTCTAAAGGGTTAAGGGGTTTGCTTGGCTTCTTGGTGGTCCCTAAGGAACGTCCCCACCCGGGCAGTCGGGGCATCCCTGTTGCAATGAGTGGAAAGCAAACAAACCATACAACTGGATGGTGGTGTGGGATGGGGTGGACTTGTGGGTCGCGGACTCCGGACTATGGTCCTCATCTTTGTAATTTGATGATTTAAAAAAAAAGATGATAGTTTTTTTGTTTTGTTTTTAAATGCATTCCAAAAATTTGTATTCTTCTAATCTCAACCTTTTTTTTTCACTAAAAACAAATTCAAATTAACCCTTTACAGGGCCGATATATCGGCCTTGAAGACATAAGGTAACGGGAGACCTACTAATCCAATATTTTAACCCTGTTTTCCACTGATATAATAGCTCTGAGTGACTACTAGGTCATTTTGATAAGTTAGGGTCCAGAGGATAAAAGTAAAAATAATTTAAAGTAAAGTTAGCCCTTTGAAAACTTTTATGCATTTATTTGGTTTGTAAAACCAGGTTTTTATATTTTCTGCACTTTTTTTTCCCATCCTTAAGGATTTTTGGTTTCTTTTGACTTTTTGACTCTTTTGCAGAACAAGCAAATGGAGAAATATTTTTCTTTTTTTTTGCTCGGGGACTTTGCACAGTGTGGTGAAGTAGTAGTAGTAGTAGTAGTAATAGTGGATTTCTCCCGCATGCTAATTTCTTCGGGAATTAAAAATTTATATAAATACTCCTGGCGATAAATCGCCCTCAGTTTGCTACTGGAATTATTCGTAAAGCTTACCTAAGCTAACTCATGCGTTCTTCGTTTTTCTTCGATACCTGTGCCTTTTCTTCATAACACACAGTTTGTAAGACAGCAATTTGATGGGTTAGGGTTTAGGATAAGGGTTTACGGTTCGGCCAAATTCCTCAATTTGCTTGTTCTGCAAAAGTGCCGACTATTTTTTTTTACGGACACTTTACAAAAACAGCAAGATTACATTCCAAATAAATGTACAATGAAGGGACGGGGTTCAAAGAATACAAAAAAAAAACAATCATTGAATTTGCTTTACTTGAATTTGGGAAGAAAATGGAAAAAAAAGCCTGATTTTTTGTTGTTTTTTTTAAATTTTGTTTTATTTTTTTATTTTTTCACAAATCAAGAAAAGAAAAGAAGAAAAGATTCTTCAATTTCCTGTTCTTCTTTTTTAATTCTCAGTAAAATTAAATGAATCAATCGTCGCCCGTCATACGTGCCCTCCCTCCCTGCCCCAACCCGTCCCATTTTTTTAGTATTTTTATTTTTACTGATTGATTCATTCATTATTAGAAATATTAATTTAAACAAAAAATGTGGTATTTTACAAAAAAAGGGGGAGTGGGTAGCTATTTTTGAGGGGACTACTGTGTGTAAACTCTGTTTCCAAAATAAAAATTTAATAAAATGACCCAACCCTACCCTCCACACGTGGAAGGAAGTATGATATTTACTTGGTGAGCACCGTGAGCACCCCCAGGAAATATTGACTATTGGAGGTGTGTGTGGTGACGGTGGACAAAAAACCACTTTACTTAGAATTCATGGTTCATGGATAATAAATTAATAAATAAATTATATTGGAAAAATGTTTTGTTTGTTTGATAATTTTATCTCGTTTCATAATTGGAAATAAAAGCCTGTTTTAGTGTTTTTGGCATGAAAACGGCAAACGGCACACTCACACAAGATCCCTCCACCCCAAAAAACTATTTTACCCCTGTATATTATATTTACTTGGTAGAGCACCTAACCAAGTTAGGCAAAAGGCCATTTTACGTGCTCTTAATAACTGGGCTTTTTAATTCAGTGTTACCCTTCACCTAGATGAGTTGCGTTCCCGAGTTAACGAGCCCCATCTGCCCGAGGCAGCTAAAGTGAATGTAATGATTTTGACTGGGATTTGAACACGCGTAATACGATTCCAGAACCCGAGCTTTTACCAAAATGCTCTCTGCCCAAGTATTATTTACCCCAGTATCCCCGACCAAGTTGACAAACTACTGTTTTACAAGTTGACCAAGACCCTGCAGTCAATCTCACGGCAAAAGATTTGGTTAGAGATGTGTTAGGGTTAGGATCAACTTATAATTTCGACGGATCAACTTATAAAAATTGTTCAAAACTATTTGTTTTGACTCAGGAAGATAATAAGAAAATATTTGCTTTGTGGAACTCAATAACTAAAAATAAATAATTCTGGTTGATGAGAGAGAGGGGGTCGTTCTGTCAATAGAAGCGAAGAAGGGAAGGGCGAAGAAGGGCACTCGTTGTTGTGACTTGTGCGTGCATGTGCCCTTGGGGGGTGCTAACAGATATTTCTTGGCAGCAGTGAGTGGAGGAGGAGCAAAAGTAAAAGAAAATTCACAAAATATTTATTCATTTAAATTAAAAAACACATCGTTTAACTTTTTCTATCTACCTGGGTCTTTTTGCACTCCAGGAAAAAAAATATTTATTACAAGAAAGATTTTTTTTATTTTAATCAATTGGAAATAAATTCACCCAGAAGCAACAACACATACACAAGAAACAGTCAAATTATTAATTTTATTTCTTTGTGGACACAGGACCCTATCTTATCAAAATTACCAGGTTCGTGGTTGGTCACTCACTGCACTCACTCACTCACTCACTCCACTAGGCCAAAAAGGATCATATAGGGCCAAAATATTAATGAGTCTACTAATGCCTTATTTCGTCAGAGCCGATATATCGGCTATTTAGGGTTCAGAGGAATAACAAACATCAAAAACAACAACACTCCAAAAGTAATAATTAGGCTAACCAGAAAAAAAAAAACCCAAAAACACGAAAACACTATCAAAACAAAACATTGTGTTGTGAGGTTTTTATTGTAGGGTGTTTACTGTTTAGAATTTTAATTTTTGAATTTAAAAGATTATTTTTATTTTATTTTAAAGAAAGAACTAACTTTAAATGAATTTAATTTATTTCTTCACCCAAACTATTTTAATCCTTTAGACCCTAAAGAGAGCTAATAATAACAGCTCTGAGTGACTTCTTTGTAATTTTGATGTGATTTAAAGGATAAGAACGATTTATTTGTTGTTTTTCAATAGAAATTTTAAAACAAAAAGCAAAGATATTTATTTTTAATCAACATTCTAAGTTTCTTCAATTATTTTTAAAAATTCTTTTTATTATTATGATTATTAGTATTTATCGCTTCTTCTTGTGTTCCAAGTCGGTTTTGTTAATAAGAAAAACTAAGGTGAGCTTCTTCTTCTTACTCGGATGGGACGTTTTGGTGATCTAACTTTTTTAAAAAATAAATAGGAGAAAGAAAGAGCTAGACAAAAACGATAAGAACGATTTCGATAAATTTGCTATTTCTTTTAAAAGGAGTTTATGAATAAGAATAAACTTGTTTGAGAGTTTTCCCTGAAAACAGAAGACAAAAATATCCAGGTTTAAAAAAGAAGAGATGAATGAATGAATGAATGAAAGTAGACAAAAACGGCATGGGTAGGTTTTGATTTTAGATTCGTTGAATTAGAGAAAATTGATATAAGTTGAGATAGGTAACTTAATCGTAATTAGTAGGAATTAATTATTCAGAATCATTTCCATAGAAAAAAAAAAGAAATAAAAATAAATGTAAAAAGAAGAAGCGAACAATAAATAAAACCAAAAAGTCAGGGTCTGGTTGTTGTTTGTTGGGTTCCCCCTAGGGGAGAGACAACAGAAACTCAAAACGTGGGCACAAAAAGAAAACAGTAGTGATAATATTTTATTATTTTTTATCGAAAAAAAAAAAACAACGTGTTTTCATTTCATTTTATTTTTTTTAAATATGCTGTTGTTTTGGAGTTGTTTTTTTTTTTGTTTTGTTTTTGTTTTATGTTTTTTGTGTGTGTGTACACTACTGTATGTGCGCGCCACGGGGAGAAAAAATTAAATTGAACTTACCTTTATAAACCGTAACCAGAGCAAGGATCAAAAAAGCCCATTTGTACATCCTGGAGTTTTTAATTTGAGAAAAAAAAAAATAGAACCAGTTTGTATAAAACCGGGATTTAAAATAAATAAATAAATTGCACGTTTTTTTTATTTATTAATTAATTTATTTTTTTTTTCTAATTTTTAATATTTTAATTTATTATTTATTAATTTATTTTCAGTGTTTTGTTTGTTTATTTGATGTTTTTTGGGGGTTTACGTCAAGAGTTTGAGTTTTAAGTGCGCGCGGCGCGGGGCGGCGTCCGTCGCATTTGTGTCAATTGTGATTTTTCTTTGCTTCTTGAGTTGTTGTTCGTTCATTGACGATACGATCTGTCGGGGATCTCTATCTTTTTCTTTTTTGCCTTCCTCTTCGGTTGAGTCGACTTTCCCTTCTTTAAAACATTCTCTCTCTTCTTTCTCTCTCTATCTCTCTTTCTCTCTCTCTCTATGTCTCTCTATCTGTCTATCTTTTGGCTCCCTGTCTTCCTCTGGCTTAGGAGGGTAGGAGTTAAAGAGCCATCAATAAAGGAGGAGGAGAGACTATTGCTGCTGCTGATAAAATGAATAGATGTTCAAATGTGTAAAATTCTGTATGTCTAATATTAACGTGTGTGCGTGCAAGAGAGAGAGAGAGAGATAGATAGAAAGAAAGACATAAACGAAGTAAGGGGAGCCTCTAATAACAATGAGAAAAAAAAACTAATGATGGCTTTATTTGTGTTGTTGGTTGCTATTAGAAAATACAAAGAGGTTTTGAAACAAAAAACAATACAAAATACAAAGAAGCTACAGGTGTAATAAAACACTGACTGCTGCTGCTCGGTGCTGCTGCTGCTGCTGCTCCACTGCTTGTGCAGTGCATGCACATGCATGATTTATTGTTTCGGTATTTTAGGTTCTATATTATATTTACTTGGTGAGCAGCAGCAGCCTGAGCAGCACCAACCAAGTTTGGCACAAGAAGACCATTTTTAGGGTGAATGCAATGGTTTTTGACTGGGATTTGAACTCTCGTAGTAAGATTCCAGAGCCCGTGCTTTTACCAATGCTCTGACTTCGCTGCCCTAAAATAAACATAATATTATATTTACTTGGTGAGCAGCAGCAAAAACCAAGTTTGGCACAAGGCCATTTTTTAAGGTGAATGCAATGGTTTTTGACTGGGATTTGAATTTGGGTACTACAACTCTACCTTGGCTGCCCAGGAGGACAGCAGCCTGCATAATAATTATACAAATGATCAAGTTTTATCTCAAAGTTTCTGATTAAACAATTTTGTGTATTTGAATAAGAAATATTTTACTTTTTAAAAAAAAAATAAGGAAGAAAAAAGAGAACAGCAATCAATGCTTTTTTTTTTAGTATTATATCTAATAAAAAATAATTTAGGATTAATCCATTTTTTTTGGATCAATTATTTTTTTTTTTTTGTCTCCTAAAGTTTATCTTGCTGTTTGTTTACACACATGTTGGAAGAGTTTGTTACATTAGACTTATTAACCACAACAGTGCACATATATTTACCATTGACTGGATGATTTTCAACCTCAGAGTTATCTGCAACCAACATCCCTTTAAATTCACCCACAATAGGGAAGTGGTCTGAATCTACTCGCACATCTACAAAAATAATTTTCATTACAATCAGAACTGGAAAGAGAGGGGATTGGGAGAAAGATATCTCTTATGATAGAAAAATAGGACAGTAAATCTATCATATATATATATAAATATATATAGGGAGAGAGAGACAGGGAAAGAGATAGGAAAGAGATAAAGGTAGAGAAATTGAGAGAGGGGGGAGAGAGAGACACACATACACAAAAGAAATAGGGATGGAGAGCAAATCAAAAAGAGAGATATGGATGGTTAAAAAAATTTTTTTTTTCAAATCAAGAGGTTTAGAGTGAAAATCAAAAGAGAATATATTCTTTTTAATTAAAACCTTGAAAGGAAAAAAAACAAAATTAATCTCAAAAACAAACAAAAAAAACAAATTTTTTAATTAATTTTTTCCCCTATGTTTTTTACTTAGAAATGATAATAACAATGTCCGCCCAACAAAACCCACAACAAAAAAGATTGTTTATAATAAGCTTATTTGTTGATGTTCCAATGAGTTTTATATTTGTAAATTCCAATTACCAATCACAGTCAACTTTTTATCACAAAGTAACAATACAAATTTATTGTAAAAAAACAAAACAAAATAATTTCAAAAAATAAATAAAAGAAACTTAACCAACTTTCATACGTAGAAAAAAACTAAATATGATTAACTGTTGAACATGTGATTACTGGGGATTAGGAGACAAGACGCAGCATCCTTATCTGAAGTTACAGTTAAAATACATGAAAACGGCCTGGGGGTCACTAGGCCAAAACGTAGTGTAAAATCATCAAAATTACCAAGATGAGGATAGAAGTCTGAATAAAAAAGTTAATTCTTTTATTATGATTCTTCATCTCAAAATAAAAAAAAAATAATGTGAAGATATGATTGAAGTCTATAATTAATCAAATATTACTAGAACACAAAAAAACAAGGAAACCTAAATCAAAACATACAATATATTTTGTAAAACAAATATCAGACTGAATTCTGCAGCGGTTGACAAGGCCCAGTAGATAGGCAATCGGACTTCGGAACCGTATTACGCGGGTGTGAATCCAAGTTATTCCGTTTACATTGACATGTTCACTAATACCCTTGGGAAAGGTATGAAGTGTCATCTTCACTCCAGCTATGGATTAAATCGTGCAACTTGTGTTATTAAAAAACTATGTGTGTATAAAATAACATTTATCAAAATTAATTATTCTCGGCATTAAGATAACCTAAAAAAGGTTGATATGCTGTTAAAAACACAAAAAACAGTGTGTATAAAAATAATGTTTATCAAAAGTAATTATTCTCAGAATTAAAATGACCTAAAAAGGTTGATATGCCATTAAACACAAGACAAACAAATAAACTGAATTCTGAACTATTTTTGCTACAAAGCATTTCATTTCTGAAAAAAATCTTCATCATTAGTTGTGCCTTAATTCTTTTAATAATAGACTGAAGAGTTAGTAGAAGTATCAAAAATATTTAATTTAAATGCATTTAAATAAATAATTTTGTTTAATAGTTGTAAAAAGTAGTGCAGAATAAGCAAAAAAAATCATATAAAAAATATAAGGAACTAGAACATCTGTGACCTGTTGGGTCATGTAAGTATTTCATTTACTGGCACATGGTAAAAGACCACGGGGAGCACCAAAAATGCTTTATAAAGATTAGTTAAAGCGCACCCCAGCAGCAACTAACATCGATCCATCCTCTTGGGAGGAAACTGCCAGGGACAGGAAGGTGTGGAGAAGAGCTATTTATCATGGCACCCAAGACTTTGAGGAGAAGAGGACGAAGGGTGACGAGACTAAGAGAAGGAGAAGAAGAGAGCAACGAGACCAACCTCGTCCCCCACCTACCCTCCCCTGTGAACACTGTCCCCGACTTTTTCATCACCGACTCGGACTTAACAGTCATATTAAATATAAACATCCCCCATAAAGATAAGCTGGTCACAAACGACAGAACCCAATACACTGACACGTGTGGGCAGCCGACGACGATATATGTTAATAAAGTGTATGTGTTTATAGGCTTACGCTATGTTGTTGAATACAGTATTTATTGGGTGGTTTACACCAATATCCATATGCCATGATTTGCTTGTTACGCGTATAAACATAGTTCCCTGATATCACTACACACACATCAATGGCTGCTTAAAAAGAAGGGTATTGGGTTGGCAATTAAGTTCCTGCCATTTTGGTTTAAACTTATACTCTTTCGCTTTTCCCATTCTCTCTTTTTTCCAACACACACACATACACACATATACATTAGAAATCTGTAGTACACTCACTCCTTTGTGCAAATGAGTTAAGGGACCCTTTTTATCCTGGGGGATGGTCTGCCAGTGTGTATTATTTTTATTACTCATACTTCATATAGTGTAGCAATTGGTCAAAACAGGTATGCCACGAGACGGCTTGTTATATGTCCTCTATAATTCTGTATTACACTAACTCTTTTCTTTTTGTTTTCTCACTCTTCTCATCCCCTTTTTCTGTCCTAACTTTTCTCCTAAAATGAAAGCTAACAGCAACAACTTAGTTGCCAGTTGTTTCTTTAACCCTATCGACCCTAGGCAATAAAAGGCAATCGGACATTTTGACCATAATATGGTCCTCTAATAGAACGACTCTGAGTGACTGGTCAATAATTTGTTAAGTCAAGGTCCAAAAGTTAAGGCCGAAATATCGGTGTGTATGTGTCTTCTTTTGCAATGGGTTGCCATGGCCAATATATCGGTGTTTTAGGTTTTACAGGGTTAAGGAATCAGAATATTTTGGGCAGTCAACCTTGTTAAAGAATATCCCTTAGATTATTTTCTTGATAATCTTTTAGTCAGACATGTTCAAAGTCAATGCTGCTTGTCACTATATTGTGTGCTGTTTAGGATTGTATCAAGCGTTCCTCTAACTATGGGTTAAATAGTGGAAGACCTCAATGGCAGATGATGTCTACAATGATACAACTGCACTGAAGGCTGCAACAAAGGATGGCCTCCAGTTGTTGTGGTTATCCATGCCATTGGAAAAAAGTCATCCTTTGCCAAGGGGACGTGTGGTGACTGCAGGTGCATCAGTCTCCTCATGTTAAAAGACATTATGCACAGGCATCCTCCTAAGACGGAGGACAGTCATACTAGACCGTGAGTGACCACAGATGATGACGATATCAAATAAAGACCATTATTGGTTAATTTATATTTGTGTCACTCTCTATAGATTAAGACACTTAGCCCACAGGTGCATCAGTCTCCTCATGTTAAAAGACATTTTGCACAGGCATCCTCCTAAGACGGAGGACAGTCATACTAGACCGTGAGTGACCACAGATGATGACGATATCAAATAA